>JAPWLS010002272.1:0-92263 GCA_028551675.1 Tineola bisselliella | reverse complement strand
TGAGGTCGGCATCGTTGAAATATGAATATGTGCTTTATATCTTCATTACTACGCAAACAAAGTCGCGGACAACAGTTAGTATTTAATAAAACTGATGAAAATAAATTGTAATAATACAATTTATCATTAAAATATAATATCTAAGTCTTTTGTAATTGCGTTGGCGTCAAAATTGTGTGAAAGCTCGTCCCAATTTTCTATACATATAATAATTTTACTTAATACATTGTTAAATCGTGTGTTTCTTAAGCACAATACCACCGTATCTTACACGTAATGTTTAGCCTGACAACGTCGCTGAGATAACAAACGAAGTTCATTGCATCTTGATGCTTCAATTAGAAAATAATCACGAATGTATTCATTTGTATTTTACATATAGCTACTGAGTAATCAAGCTGCATTAGATATAATATTTTTTATGTACAGGCTATGAGATTTTAGTGGTCTTCTTTTCGTCATACGCCTTTCCGAAGCCATGGTAGAGTCTAAGGATGAGCAAGCGCACGCCTTTAGTGTCTATGCTAATAAATGATTTTCATTTCATTTCATATTATAGGAATTTGATGACAGCTGTTTCCATAAATCAATGTTTCCCAACCTTTTGTTGTAATTATTATATTTAAAACCTTTTGTTTATTAAATTTTACGGCTGACTATCGTGTTTATTTTTTATTAGTTTTCACTTTTCCATTTATGCTTAGTTGTATTTAAAAAAAACTATTCAATTACATAATATAATATTTCGAACCAAAGATTTGTCAAGAATTTCATTGCTTAATGTTTTATTAGGTGATCTCACTTGCACAAATCTCAGGTTAAGAAATTTTAAACGACAATAATTATAATGATTAATTTCATCTTAAATAATATATCTCTTTAATGTTACATTACTTTCAAACCATTATAACAGTGGTTCTCAAACTTTTTTTTTTGTTAAAAATTTATATTCTATATTTATAATCTAAAATATCTGCTTAATATATATCAAATAGTTTTTAATATTTCCAATTGTATTTTATTTATAATTTAATTATTTTATTATTTGCAATTTATAGCAACACTTTTAGAACCAACGAGTTGGTCGAAATGTTTATGCCCCTGTCCTATTTGCAAGAAATAGTTTTATGTAATAAATTCGTAAACGACCAGTTTGTTATCGGATTAGGGGTCGGTTTGGTCTAGACTGTGTGCTGATATAGTTATCAGAAAGTCTAATGTACTAGCAAATCATGTAGGCATTACAAGAGACTTCTATTATGAAATAATGTTAGTGCATTGTTTTATTAAGACCCACTATCCGTTAGAGTCGGTTAGAGCATTGACGTCACGAATAAAAACAAATGCCGATCGCCGAAATAGTGTCAATTCAAAATAGACGATTTCTCAGATTAAAAAAAAAATTGTAGATACTTATGAAACATAAGACTAGGAAAAACAATGGCACTCATGTCTTGCACACATATTTCATTCATCCCATACATTTGAGTTATAAAGTTTTTCTTAAGTTTTCCCCACTTACCATCCTCAGAGGGAGTAATTGTCGTGAATCTATTATATTAGAAGGTGACTGACAATACGGCGGGACCAATTATTATTATGTATTATAATTTTAGTATTAACTCAAAACATGTAAAACATCATAATGATTATTATAAATAAAATAATTACCTTATATTTAAACAGTGTGAGGGAATGAGATATAAAATGTAACATTTAAATCTTTAATAAAAAACCATTTGACAACATCACATCTCTTCGCGCCTTGCAACAATAATAGTATGGCTTCATTAACAATGCTGCCAACTGCAAAAAATTTATAAGCGCGGCAACCTACGATCCGATTTAAAAGTACAATCTAGGTTTTAGTAAAAAGTGAGGGAATGATTATTTTTTTTGGGACCCAGATAAAAATTAAATTTCCCAATGATTTCTTACTCGGTACCTAATGAAAAACGTATGTACTATTAAATGCACTATTTTTAATATAATTACTGATCAAAACTAGTCAAATTCATAGAACACAATAAATTAATGATATAATATTATTTAAATGTTGAGTTTGGGACACGATGAGGGAATGATATTTGACGTATTCGGTTACCTGCCATTTATGATTGTGAGATTGAAACACTTAAATGAAGTGTGGCTCGAGCAGCTTTAGTAGTAGTATTCTTAAAATAAATGAATAAATAAAAATTAGTATAAATGTCATACATGTTCCTTCCTTGTCCATATTCTCGTAAAATTTAATTTCTTTATCTGCATACGTTTCCAATTGCTTTAAAAACGTGCCAGCTGGTTGTGGAGCGTTAATTTTTAAGAGATAACTCCGGAGATAGCTCGAGCCACCTCTGTATATGTTTTTTACTGAAATATAAAATTGAATTTATTTTATAAAACATCTATGCCAAACACAATACTGTGGGCTTATCACGAATTTTAGTCTGGCTTTCGAACTTCAAGCGATTTGTATGGAAATTTGAGCAGCGCCACCGCGTGCGGATTTGGAACTACAATATTTTAGATACTTTTTGTTAATTTTCGAACGTCTCGATCTTTCGTTCATTTGATAGATTGCTGGTGCTCGTTAGTCGTTAGTAAAAATTCATGATCCCGATTGCTAACGTATTCGTTTTACTTGTGACAGCTCGATTCGAAAGCCAGACTAAATTCGTGATAAGCCCACTGATCGTCTTACGTCTTGGTAATTTTGAACGACGACTTTGTTCAAATGTTCCAATGCAAATGCATTTTGTAACAGGACAATGGCATCTAATCGGTTTCGGTGTTGAAGGCCAGCAGACGTTTCGTGTTTTCGGATTTTCTTCGGGTAATCCCTGATTTATCAAATTAGAATCATATTAATATTATTATTTTATATGGTGTAGGTACCTATTTATTGTGTTTATTTAGTAATTATTTTTTTTACCATTAATATATCACTGCATATAATGACAAAGATTAGTTAGTAGATAATGCCAATGATATTAAGCTCACCAGGCACTATTTATTTGCAATAATTATTTTAAATATTGAAATAAATTTGAATATTAAAACAATTGTGTAGATTCCAAAAAGGCATATGTCACGAAGATATCAAGTCAAAAAATAAACTAAAAAATTATCTGTAAAACTATTGTAGAATTGCTTTTTGATGTGAGGGTTTACGTGTGAATTATAATTTTATAATTTCTTATTGGGCTGCCTGAATAATCGACTTTAATAGATATCTGAGGCCATTAATAAAAGAAGAAGAAGACAAAGAAGTTTACAACAAAACGAAGAGGCTTGTCAAGAATAGCAGATTCAAAGGCTCTATAATTAATAATTTCAATACATACCTTCCAAATAACGATTTTTCTAGATTTTCTAGTTTTCTCAGCAACAACTTGTAACTCATCGATAGTAGCTCGAACCAAAGCGTCCTTTTTCTCTTTATTTTTAAAATTTAAACCAACTTCTTTCTCATATTCATGTCTAATCCATTTGTCTTGAGTTGTATCTTCTTTAAGTTCATTTGTACTGACATTTACTTTAGATGTTTCTGGTTTATTTTCATCTTTAATTGTAGATTTATTTGAATCAATATTATTACTGTCAACCTCATTGATAGTATTACATTTCTTGTATCTAGAACCTTTTCTATAAATTTTACACCGTTGTTTGTTTTTTAACAAAGATTTAAGCACGCTTTGTGATTTTTTACATTTGAAACTTACACGTTTAGTGTTAGACGTTAAAATTATATCGTTAATTCTATTTTCGACTTCATCCCTATTGTTTTTTCTACGTAATCCATTATTGTTATCGATAAATGTATAATATACGTGCTTTATATTATCATTTGGTTTTGAATTTGTATCGTTAGTGTATTGTTTTTCGTTTGTGCTTGATTCATCGGTTTCACTTTCACTACTTGTTGTAGAATCACTAGTTTCAGATTCTGGTGGTGTCTGAAATGTATTGTATTATACTTCTTTACATAAAAAAACCTTTACATCGCAGAATATAAAATCCAAACAGAAACTTACAGGATTTAACAAAATTGCTTTTTTATCATCATCATCTTCAGAATCCTCAGTATCTGAAGTGTCGTCTTCTGTTAAACTGTCTTCAGAAGAACCTCTAAGACCAGAGTTAAAATATGAGTTGAAATATATTACCTAATTAAGTTTGTGGGGATTCCGCTACTTATCAATAGATGGCGTTGTTCAATAAGTAACACGCATCTTATATTTCATATAAAGACGTCATTGTGCTCCTTAAGTATACTTATGTTGTTATCACGACACGTATGTGTATAAATATATTTTGTCAGAGTGGAACTTTGGTTAATAATTCTATTATAATAAAACTACATACTTTTCCAAGCTGATGTCGCTTATATCGCCATAATCAGATGGAGACAAGCATATAGTACAGAGTTGACCGATATCACTGAAGCAGCTCATGCAAAATATTCCAGGGCAGTCTGTTGTTTCGCATCTGAAAACATTGTTGACAGTTTGACAGGTGTAATAAAAGAATGGGAAGGAATTGTAACATTTACTTGACGAGTTGTGTGTCCGGGTCATTTGTGTTTTCGATGGTACCGCAGAGAAGACAGTGTGGAGCATTTGGTGATGTTCTTAAAATTGCTCTTAACCACCAACATCTAAGAATAAACACAAAAGATGCGTGAAAATACATTTATTGTAAATGCATTTAAACAAAAAACGATCCATATAAAAAAGGTACAGCGTTTGTTTTTCTAACGTGTGATTAATTACAAGATTCATAAATATTACTTAGAATTAGTGTTGCTCAAAGTATCTATTTGAACTGTCAAAGTGACAGATATTGTATGAATAAAATGTCACTTTGACAGTTGAAATAGATACTTTAGGCCAGCGGTTCTCAAACTTTTTTGGCGAAGGAAAAAGCTTTAATATAATTATAAAAAAACTGATTTATATGTATTTATGAATAATCATATTGCAATGTAATATTACGTAAGATTTAGTTGGAATATTTAGATGTAACCTTATAATCTCCCTTTGGTAGGTATTTTTTGCAGTATTTTAGCCCTTTGAGAATGGCTGCTTTAGGCTGTACTAATTTCATTCATTAGAATTTATTAGAATATCTACAACTTGTTGCAGTTATAGGTATTTATTTATTTATTTAGTATACCTACAAAATTACATTATGACTATATATTATAAATAAAAAGGAGCACTATTACATAAACTAAATGAAATTTTAATTATAGGATAGGACGGCATGCTCAAGGTGATAAAGGGATAGATACTACACTTCTAATAAAATTACAAAAATACATAATTTAGTTGTTACACAATAATGAAAATAAAAAAAAAAGCAAGAACCAAATAGATATAAGGAAGAGGAAAAAAAGCACTAAATTAAAACACTAGTTAGTATCGAGTATAGATATGTACATATATCATTAATACATATTGCTTACGGGATATTAGCGTCCAACCATTGGCGAAATGTAAATCTATGCTCCGATGAATATTTGTAATCTCTATGCAGTTTTCTTCTAGCCAGTTTTAGGAAGCCACCTAAAATATTTTACTTTTAAGAAATAGTTTTTTTTGTTATTATACCGGCTTTATACGCCGTATAGGATTGAAATCTACACGCACTAGTTTTTTAAAAGTTTTGAAGGGATAATTATGACGCATAATTTAAATATTTTTTTTTATTGATAGCCCAGCATATGACCACACTCCGCCTGATGTTAAGCTAGAGTGCAGTCCATGAGTGGACACAACTGCCTCGCGCAACAACCCAAGCAAATTAAAAAAAATATAGATATATAGAATATATACAATGTGATATTGATAAACATGTAAAAACACAAATTTTATTTAATTGTATAACTTTAGCATTTCTTCTCAATTATGACAAACACCTAAACCAAACAACCAGATCTACTTTCGCACAGATAGGTACTTTGCAAGAAGGACATAGGGCCTCGCAAAGACCTGCCGCCCGGGGCCTCGCAATCGGTAAGGCCGCCACTGGTTGTATATGTCAAGAATTTAAATATGCATTGTCATGTTTGTAATTTAATAATCGCTAATACAGTTCGCGTTCAAATACTGCGTGCTTTATATTAAACTAAAGTAGAGAGTAGAAATTTAAAACTACCCACATCTTACCTCTAGTTCTTAAAATATGGTTGTACAACCAAACAGCTCTTGCTTTAGCTCTTTCAGGCCTGTAATGTCCCATTATCACATGACGCAAGCGCAGACCGTAAGGCTCAAATAATGCGAAAAACCAAAGAAGGAAGATTAGTACACCTGTTTTAAATATATCAAAAATCAGATGTGTGATACGACATTTTTAACGCCCTCTACAGGTCAGTGGCAGAGTAACTGCATACTAACCAATTTGTGTATACCGCTGCAAATCCGGAGGATAAGGGTTTGGCAGACAAGAAGCTGGTGAAGGTGCAGGAGTAGCCAATGGTACTGATAAGGAATCTACGAGAGACCGCATCATTCCAGCCACTGGACCCTGACCTGCTACTTGGACACCTGCATCTGGAACTCCAGCTAAAAATGGTCAGACAACCCTCTATTTTAATGTTTAGAAATTTGTTTTAAAGCATTTCTTCGATGCTAATTTAGCGTTAGTCGGTAAATAACTAAACATTTTATTTTCATACAATGACAATTATACTTAAACAAAACGCTACCAAGCTATCTCTCTAGTTCAGTTCCAGCTCGTGTGACGTCACCACCAAAGTAAATTAAAAAGAGAAATATCGTATACTAACGTAGCTGAGGTGATTGGAATCGTCCATGATGGCGAATAGTCATTAAGACCCAGTACAGACTATAATCAGCTATAATATGTATTAATAATTTAAAAGTTGTTATGCACATAAATATTAAGGATCGAGTTAAGTATACTTTCTCTGATGCCACGAGTCTTAATGATGTTGTCTGTAAAAAAAGCGTTATAAACATACAAATTTTGAATTTAGAACATGATGCAATAATTGACTTTTAATAAGTGTAAGCTGCATGCATGGATTAAGCAACCTTTGCCTTTATTCAATCAAAAGAAGTAAAGAGAGCCTCAAAACTCAAGAATCTTTTAAAAAATATGAGCAATTTCAAATACCTATACTTATATGTAAACTACATAAACAATATAAAAAAATATATATTAAAAATACGATTATAAACCACACAATTTGATACAATTATCAAGGACATAATATAAATATGACTGAAGACTTGGCTTTGCCTTTGTATAATTTCATAGAAATGGAAATGGAGAACTAAGGACATGGCTGTATGAGCACGATCCCTTTGTCTTAAAATGGTCCAAAAAATAAGAAGTAAAAACTCAAAACTCTTCTGACCTAATGTTAGGTTAGATTAGGTTAAAAAAAGAAGTATTTATTACAATGATATATATCGTACGTGTCTTAAATAAAAATAAAACAACTTCTACCCGCTATTTAAAATTAAAACGTACATTAATATATTTACTCCTTTCACGTCTATTAAGAGGTAAAATCGTGTCTCTATTCTCACGAACCCTTTTCAAATCCAACGCTCGCATTTCCTTCGTCACATACCGATTGTCGAAACGAGATCTTGTATCGAACATGTGTTGGTAATATTTTGCTCTAAAACATTTTGTTTATTGATTAATTAAATTTAATATATATCCATCTCTGTCTTTCACTATATCTTAAGGTGAATGTGTAAAAGAGACAACTACTATACATAGATTTATGTTCGTTATTTCGAATAAATTTTCATCTTCAAAATTGAGTAGTTCCATTTTCGCTCACCGTGGCGCTGTTAAGATTTTCATACAAAAATTAAGCTTTCAATTAATCCCAAGCATACAAATCATTAATACACGTAAAATAGACAAACCTAAATATAATAAGCAGCAGAAAGAGGCTCGTAACACAAGAACTCCACGACAGCCAAGTCAATAATGGTTCAGCTCGATGTCTGATCTCCGTGACAATACCAGCTGCGACTTGACTGGCTGATTTACTAGAATTACTACTAAAATAGTACGAATGGTGCACATGGACAGATACATAGAGCATTGTTTTCACATGATTTGAGAAAGTTCTTAGTTCTGCAAGGAAAAGGTTCTATTTGTATGGATTATATCTTTGCAAAGATAACTGCTACATATATAGTATATGTCTATAGCAGCCTTCAGCGAAATAATTCAAAAATTTAAATCGTGCATGTGTTTTGTCTTATAACACAAATTTATACAAGCAAATAGTGCTGGCTATTGAACCTAGGACATTCTGCACCTAGGACATCCCAAGGGGATGTATAGGGTTGATTACATAATTAGTTGCTATATGTAAAGCACCAAACAAAAAAAATTTAGTAATTAAATTAATTACAATCATACTTACTCCGTTTAATAGTATCAACAATAGAACCGCTAACAAATTCAACTAAAATACAAATAAAATCAAGCGGCTTTACAGCTATGCACGCTGCATGGGCAACGTATACGACGTTACACAACCAAGAGAAGTATGGACCAAGTTTCGCTTGACAATCAAGCACTCCATCGCTTAAAGCTCTTGTACAGCGCACGTATGGTGTACCGACTTTCTTGTTACACACTCCAACTATTGAAGATAACCAGGAAAATGCAGATTGGAGTACTCGGACTGTAATTTTAGACATATTTTCAAATATTAATTAGTCTATAATAGACAACTTATTCTACGTATCTATTGCATCGTTTCTCAAGCGGGGGGTCGCAATCTGTTGAAAAATAATAAATACAAACTACATATAGGCATGGGCGTAGCCATATGTCAAATGTCAATTGTGGAAATATATTACTGAAATGAAAGAACGTCTTTTCTTATGAAAATAAATATAAATATAATATGACAATATCCCCTACATTTCTATGGCATCGTTTCTCAAGCGGGGGGTCGCAGTCTGTTAAAAAATAATAAATACAAAGTACATATAGATACAAAAGATTCGTTTATTAAAGGAATGAATTTTAGTGTAGTCTTATAAAACTAAATATTAAGATTGTAAAGTATGGGGGGTCGCGGCATAAAAATGGTTGAGAAACGATGATCTATGGTATTGTCTATATTCAACTATCACATAAAAAAGGTATTGGGAATAGCATGTTCTCTGTAAAATAAACCAACTCCTAACCTAATTATAATATATAATTATATATATTACAAAATATAATATACAATTCTGCCAACATCGAGTATTCGGGCAGCAGCCCAATAAGAAATTATAAAAATTTTATTCACACGTAAACCCTCATGTCAAACAACCAATTCATATATATCTATATATGTCAATAATTGTGTTTATATTGTATTATTTCTGTTTTTAGTTAGAGAAAATATTTTCAATAATTTACTAATATCACTGTCACCGGAGCAAAGTGACGAATGACAGTGGTCAATGACATGAACTGAGTCATAGAATTCATGGCGACAACAGATCGTTAAAGGGGCGCTTGACTTTAATTTGACGTCATTGTGCTTTATAGAAAAAATAGAAATGGGTGTTGTAGATGCAATGAACATCACTAGTTCTATGGTTATTGTCTATGGTCATTGGCGTCGTTTTGAGGATATGTGTGTACACTTGAATTTATAAATAAAGAAGATAAAAATTACAAAAACAATGTTGACTCTGAATGGGCCAAATGACTGCATCGCATAATTTTGGTCAAATGACCGAGTGTTACTATATAATTCAATATTAAAATCCATATTAAAGACGCAGTGGGACTAAATAATATTATCAAATATTTTATTTAAAAAAAACCATACCAATACTCAAAATTAATCTGTGTAATTTTAATAGTACATCCTTAAATTTCTCAGCGACTTGCTTAACGTTATTAATCATCACTGTTATTGTGTCTTTGAGGGAGTTGAACGGCTTCTTAATTGACTCGGTTATTTGACGGACGCTTGTCTTCACTTGTTCCTAAAACGAGGTAGAAAGTGTTCTCAAAACGTAATATAAATACGATTAAATAAATAAAATACATTCATAAATTTATTTTTTTATCTTGCAACATTGACTGCAGTATATATATTTTGTTTTGCAACACCTTTTGCCTCTCTTTTTTTGGTAAGAAATGAAAATAGTTTATTAGCATAGGCACTAAAGGAGTGCACTTGCTCATCGTTAGACTCTACAATGACTTCTAAAAGGCGTATGACGAGAAGAGTACTACAACTAGTCAATTATAGCCTGTATATGAAATAATTAACAAAAAAACTGAATTTTAATTCAGAAAAAAAAGTAAATATTCTCTATATAAAAATATACAGCTAACCAAATATACAACATTAAATTCAGTCAAAAATCCTTCTAGTAAGCCAAGCTCATGTAATCAATAATTTTGTAGTAAGCCTTTTTTGTACCTACTTAATTAATTAATTTATTTATAAAGCCTACCTACAAAATTACATTAAAACTACATATTATAAAAAGGACTACTATTATATAAACTAAATGAAATTTTAATTATAGGATAGGACGGCATGCTCAAGGTGATAAAGGGATAGATACTACACTTCTGATAAAATTAAAATTATTATTAAATGGACGGGAAAAGGAAAGAATGAAGGAAAGGGTTAAACTCGTGTCGAGTCCATTTTCGAATCGCCCCTCTTAACAATCAAATTGTCCCTCTCTTGGGAAACAGTGGTTTAGAGAGAGCAGACGAGTCACAGACTAGATGTGACCATAGACTATCAGTGATACACCGAAGTGGATAATTTCAATACGTATCGATAGCTACTTTAAACCGTTAATAAAATAAAAAGGAATGGAATACCTGTCCACAAGCGAGAGATTCTGATAGAATTTCAGAATTCCTAAGGGTATTTGTAGCTGGTCCTGTTAGTATTAAAACTAAGGCGTAACAGGTTAGGGTATATCTGCCTACCCTTGAGAAGAATTGTGGTATTAGCAGAAATACTAGGCAGCTGAAAAATTACAATATATGACCACACTCCGAATGATGTTAAGCTAGAGTGCGGTCCATGAGCATAGACAACTGTTACCACAGACAGAATTCCGCGCGCAACAGTCGCCTCCACTATGCCGGCTTCAAGAGACGAATGTGCTCTGTGTTATCCCGGCTACTTCCAAGCCGATCCCGAAGCGCGACTAGGTCACTTCACGGGTGTTCCGCTTGAAAGTGGTGGTATTTCCCCAGGACGACAAACTGGGCTAACCACTCTTTAAAGTATATATATGTATTTTTTAATATAAAATTAATTATTATTTATGTAGTTTACTTATATTTATGTACTTATTATATTTATATCTTAATTATATAATAAAGTCTTCCTAAATTGCATTGCCCAATGCTAACACTGCTTCTCCTATAACAATTGGTTATCTAGAATCTGATAAGATTGCCAATTGCTCTTTTGTTTCTTATTTGTTAATTTGTAGTATTTTTTTAAAAGCAATAAAGGTTTTATTATTATTATTTTAATATTAAAAACGCGATAATCTCTTGCCAAACGTTTTTAGTTCTGCTCTTAACCGATAGGTTCGCATTGATTCGCTCTATATAACACTACAGTAAACCGTTTGCTTGTATATTGACGCTATATGCAGTGGCGACGCTAGGCCTAATGGGGCCTCGCAAAAACAAATAATAATTTTTTTAAAGGTGAAGTGAAGCTAAAAGCCGAAAAATTCGTTTATTTTAATTAGTGTTTTTCGCTTCAAGCGATTAGTATGGAAAATTGAGCAGCGCCACCGCGTGCGGATTTGGAACTACAATATTTTAGATACATTTTGTTAAATTTCGAACGTCTCGATCTTTCGTTCATTTGATAGATTGCTGGTGCTCGTTAGTCGTTAGTAAAAATTCATGATCCCGATTGCTAACGGATTCGTTTTACTTGTGACAGCTCGATTCGAAAGCCAGACTAAATTCGTGATAAGCCCACAGATGTCGCTGACGTCCAAATTTGGTCTAGTGCCGCCACTGGCTGTAATGTATTAAAAATAAATAAATAAAAACTAACCGAACTCGATAACTGAAAGCCAATCCCAAAGTAAGTAACACTCCAATGATAGAGCTCATAATAGTGGCGTGAACTAAAGAAATAGCCAATTGAAACACAAAGAACATAAAACACAAATACGTTAAAAGAATCCCACCAACAAAACCAATTACGCTTTTCCACACAAAATTGGGGAACGTTTGATCAGTACGGATTGCGTTTATCATGTTTACTAATCTCGGACACCATTTCTGAAACGATTTACCGGCTTTTTTCCTTGTATCATAGCGGTAATGTCGAATTTTCTGTAATAAACTTAGTTTAGGCGTTTCCGAATTGGTTATTCGTATTGAATTCAGTTTTTCTTGTTCATAATTCAGTCTATATCTTTCTATAGCACGCGCTTTCCATAAAAGCGCAAAATATGACATCTTCTACTTCTTCTTCTTTTATTAATGGCTTCAGATTTCTATTAAAGACAATTCTGTCAATATCGAGTATTCGGGCAGCAGCCCAATAAGAAATTATCTATAAATATTTACATTCCGACAAATTAATTCTTTCTTCTTTTTTAGTTCTTCTTTTATTGAATAGCCTTAGATGTTTGAAAGACAATTCTGCCAATGTCAAGTATTCTATCAACAGCCCAACGAGAAATTATAAAATTTTAATGCACACGTTTTCCCGTTATGACCTATTATTCATAAAGCAATATTCCAAAATGTATTATTGACAAAGTCTGCTGGAGATATTAATCAAATAAAAGTTTTTTTTTACGAAAATAGTTTTTATAATCAAGCGTAAAGAATTTTTATAAATAAAAATAAAAGAACTTTTTATAATTTCTTATTGGGCTGCTGCCCGAATACTGGACATTGGCTGAATCGTCTTTAATAGATATCTGAGGCCATTAATAAAAGAAGAATAAAAATAAAAATTATTTTGACATATACATTGGCAGAATTGTCTTCATTAGACATTTGAGACCAGTAATAAAAGAAGAAGAAGAAGAACAACTTTGTTCCTAATGTTTCTCTAGTACAGCGGTTCTCAAACTTTTTTGGCGAAGGAAAAAGCCTTAATATAATTATAAAAAACTGATTTATATGTATTTATGAATAATCATATTGCAATGTAATATTTAGTTGGAATATTTAGATGTAACCTATAATCTCCCTTTGGTAGGTATTTTTTACAGTATTTTAGCCCTAGGGTTCCGCGGAACACCACTTTGAGAATGGCTGCTCTAGTAGGTATATTTAGCTCAATAAAAGGAACATTAGAGAAAGACAACAATCATATGTAGGTATTGATTCATGCCTACAGTAATTGATCAAATAGACATAAAATATTAACAAGAAATATTTGTTCAACTATGTTATAAAAAAGCATGTGATTCGTAACGTCGTAATATAATATATATTACAAATATTATTGTAAGTAGGTACCTATTTATACATATATTCTCGTCATACGTCTTTCCGAAGTCATGGTAGAGTCTGACGATGAACAAGCGTACGCCTTTAGTGCCTATGCTAATGAACGATTTTCATCCATTCATTCATTCATTCATTAATGGCCAATCACTATAATTGTTTTCTCTTGCGATATATTGCCATTTAAAAGAATAAATTAGCTAATTTATTAATTATTATAATAATTGCATTGTATTGTTCGATACTAACACTGCTTCTATGACAATTAGCTATCTGGAAGAAATTACTTTTAGTGATAACATCACCAATTGTTCTAAATTTTTCTCTTATTTGTTAAATTTCACTAGTATTTGTTGGAACTCGTTGTTCTGTAATTTATATTACTGGCAATGTTTATAAAAAGAGTTTTTTATATGTATTTTTTATATGCTACCACTTGTCAATTCGAATATTCAATATATACATTATGGTTATCAAAATGGATGTTTATTTTACAATCAAATAAAATAATAACTAATCTTCTAAAGTATTGCACATAGGAATCAGTAATTTAATCTCCAATAGTATTAATAATAATACAAAATAAACCCTATTGTGACAGGAAGCCCACAATTCGCTCGTTTCAATGACATTTGACAATTGACAGCACAACGAAACACAACTTGGGTAAGGTCGTCCACCTCTGTCCTTTCCTGTCATTTTCAACAATTTACGCAATTTATTGGTATTCAAGGACAGGTTAATATACTCTAAATTAGTTATTCTAGTCTACTACACTCTACTAAGGTTTCGATGACGTTTAAAAATTACAATACAATAATATAAATATAAAACGTATTTTTTGTTCATTTTAGCAGCTAAATACAGCTATATTTCATTTTAAGCTTAAATGTTCAATTTGTTTTCAGTTCTTAATACTTACAAATGCGCGCTAAATATAGAAAATAAGTTTGGCGGTCGGAGTTCATTCACATGCGAGAAAATTTGTCAATAAGAAAATTGCTATGATCTTTGCTCCGTTCTGTGGTTCCACTGCGCAGCTCCCATTCATTTACGTACATGCGCAGATCCCTCCTGCAATGCTACAGAAATTATCGTGTACCACGAAAAACTATTATATTTTCGTTTAATTGAACGGTTTATTGTGATATTTTACAAATAAGAATGTTGTGTTAGTTATTTATAATGATAATTAATTTAATATAAATCTTTTAAATTGTTTTTCGAAATAGTTACGTCTCGATGTGAGTATTCGAACATATGGATTATTACAATATTTTTAGCGACTCATCCTCGAATTAATTGCAATAAATTCAGTTTTATGGTTATAAAATCAGAAAATAGTGTATTTTATATGTAATTCAATGGGTATAAATATTGTAAATTGTATAAAATGTAGGTGGATTCATTAATAATGCATATTCTGCATTGGCGATGCTTTGTTATTTCGCATACTGTACGTCTAAAACAATAATAATTTTTATATATAGAGTGATTATTGTAATACGATTTCACATGTTAGTATCTTAGTAGTTTAGAAATGCATATTTCTTAAAATAACTCTAGTAATTGATTTTTATTTATTTATTTATTGTTTTCTCTTTTTCTGATTACCTTAAAGGGATCTTGTGGCGTCTATCAGATGTCGGTATTGAATTTTCTTCTAAAACTTGTAATATTCCCTTCAAAATTTTACTGGAAATTTTAGTAAAGATTTCACGGTTTTACTAAAAGTAATTATAATAGAAAAGTACATATAATACATTAAAGAGCGAAAATATCACTAAAGTTTAGGCTGTATGATCAACGATCCCTTTGCCTTTAATACGTGAACAACGATAGAATGTTTTGACATTTGTCGGCTGTTTTTTGTTTAATGATCCTAAAAATATAAAAAATGAAAATACTGCGCACTTTAACCAATGTTTTGTTATGTTACTCAGTCCACAATGGGCAATGTAATACAGGTACCTATCTCTTTTTCATCATTCACGTTTTAATTTGTTAGAAGTTATAGTTTTTTATTGTCATTTTTTGGCGCCAAAAATTAATTTATTTGCCATAAATACAATTATTTACAAAGATCTTTAAGTAATGTTAGTTGGTATCATATATTTTACAACTGCGCAAATAGTGTGCAAATATTTTCTTAACAAATTACGACGATTTCAAAATAAATTTAATGTCAACTTTACATACTGAATAATTTCTATACGTAACTAAACTTACTATCGCGTTTTGGATAATTTTAATTAATTGAGTTTTTTATTTATTTACAGAAAATGGATAACGAGCAGCCTCATCAGGAATTGGTGAAGTGTGTCGTGGTAGGTGACACGGCTGTTGGTAAAACTCGTCTCATCTGCGCTCGGGCTTGTAACAAACATGTGTCTTTATCACAGTTATTGACAACTCATGTACCAACTGTGTGGGCTATTGATCAGTATAGGATCTATAAGGATGTGAGTTGATTTTCTTTTTGACGTGACAACGTCTTATAATTCGATTGAGCCGGCTGCACGCACGAAAAAACATGACTCATGCGGCGTTACCTCGCTCTGAGGCGTTCCATGTAAGGCTTGAAGTGATCTTGATCAATTTCATTGTGATTTCCAATTACCTCCTTCTCTATATACATACAAATCTATTAAACAAATGAAATTAAAATTTTCTTTTGAAAAATGCTACCATTCCATCAGTATTTTCTTAAGACGTTGTCACGTTCAACTATCGTCAGTAAACCGACTTTACAGACAACCGATTTTTTAAACATATTTTTCTCTTTATTTGCAATTTAACATTACATCTGTCATGCCATTCATAATTATAAACAAGTTTTGAAAAAAGTTTAGTAGTATAGTACGTAACTATATACATATTAAATTTTGCTTCTTGTCCTGAGATAGTGCTACTGCTTTGAAAAGATTAGCTGAATATAATGAAACATAAGCATTAGTCTATTATCTCATAGCATGATGATCAAAGTGTATGATGTTGACGTTGAATGCTTCTGATAATGTCAGCTAAATTTCAGGTATTAGAAAGATCATGGGAGGTTGTTGATGGTGTGAATGTGTCTCTGAGGTTGTGGGATACTTTTGGTGATCATGAGAAAGATAGAAGATTTGCTTATGGAAGGTGAGTGGAATGCACCATAGTGCTTGTCTAATGTGGTCTTAGTATAGAGTGATAGACTGCCTCTGTGATGCATTTGTTAGCACCAATCTCTTGTACAGGGGTTCCGGGTTTGATTCCTATGTATTTTTTTTATTAACATATGAACAAAAGGAGATACTTGTTTCTGGTCTGAGCGTCATCTGTCTGTGCAGTCCCCCAGGCACCCATAAAACAGTGTTGTATATATATATATATATATATATATATATATTTATTTATTATTATCATTATATAGTTGTAACCACTAGATGGCGTTAGTGAATCCTGTATCTCAGCTTAGTGGCATTGTAATGTAAAACTTTAATCTAACTGAATTATTATTCATTTTATATCATTTTAGGTCTGATGTAGTCCTTTTGTGTTTTTCAATAACAAATCCTATATCATTGAGAAATTGTGGAGCGATGTGGTATCCGGAAATAAGGTATGTCATGAGATTTTACCCCATTATAAGGGTGTGGGTTTCTGAATTGTCTTATTTGATGTTACAGACGCTTCTGCCCGAACACACCGATTTTGCTGGTCGGTTGTAAAAATGATCTTCGTTATATGTACAGAGATGAGACGTATTTGAATTATTGCAAGGATCGTAGTCCATTTATAAGGTAAGACTCTTCATTAAAGTTACTTTAAGTACAGTCATAGCAGCACAAGTGTTTGTGCGAACAGACTTCATAATTATCTACTTCTTCTTCTTTTATTAATGGCCTCAGATATCTATTAAAGACAATTCTGCCAATGTCGAGTATTCAATAAGAAATTATAAAATTTTAATTCACACGTAAACGTTCATGTCAAAAAATAATCCCCAAACTCCATAATTGCCTAGATAGAGAGAATATAAGTATGGGGTTATTCTTGACTGTGATTCAATTGATTAATTATTTCTTTTGTCATTGGATACTAAAACGTTCTTTAAATTTTAAACTGCAGAGGTATATTTATTTAAGATTTTAGGTTTTGACATTTGTTCTGTCACTGTCATCTTTCTTGTTTTTTTTTTTCTTTTTCATCTGCAGTATTATTTTACATATTCACAAAAACTACTTAATTGTGTTTCATCTATTTTATTTAAGTGGTGTGTGAAAGAGACAAAAGATAATGAAAATTTAAAGTGTTTTGAATCTGAATGCTATTATAAATATTACAGAGCGACAAGAAAATGTGATCTAGTTATGCCGGACCAGGGTCGAGCGTTAGCCCACGAGTTTGGCATATACTACTACGAGACCTCAGTGTTCACTTACTACGGTGTGAATGAAGTGTTCGAGAATGCGATCCGGGCGGCACTCATTGCTCGGAGGCAGCAACGCTTCTGGATGACCAATCTGAAGCGGGTACAGAGGCCCTTGTTGCAGGTGATTTCACATCTTCACTACCCTCGAAGTTAATATTCCAGGAGAAGAAACAATCTTTTATTGATGACCCACCATATGACCACACTCCACCTGATGTTAAACTAGAGTCGACTCCATTATGCCGGCTTGACGAGACGAATGTGCTCTGTCCAAATTAACAGGGCACACTCCTCTCGTTGTCCCGGCTATTTCCAAACGCGACTAGGTCACTTCACAGGTGTTCCGCTTGAAAGTGGTGGTACTAAGTTTCACGGTTTCACTGAGTAGAGTGTAAAAATCCAAATGTCATTCATGCTTGAAAAATTGTTGATGTGATTTTTGACCAATGATGATAATCCATTGCAACTGTCTATTGTCACCTAGCTGTCATTATGTTCTGTTACACGCATTTATAAGAAATCATTTCAATGGGTACTTATTAAAATATAAATAACAGAAAGAAGAATCCAAATTAATGTTTAAACTGGATATTTGATATACCTATAAGTATATGCAAAATATTACTATTTTATTTTGATTACTGTCTAATGGTTGTCGTGTTTAAAGATTTATTATTAGTAAATAATTATTACTGCATAAAATAGGATAAAATGCAAACTATGCTCGAGTATTATTTCTGAAACCAATTAACTGAATTAGTATAAAACGCCATCTGGTCTTACAAATATTTTTGGTTATAATTTCCATTGTTCTAAAGGCACCGTTCAGACCTCCGAGACCGATGGAGCCAGAAGTCACTATTGGACCTTCAATTTATTTGGAAAATTTGACAACATTACTGCATCAACAGGTAAAATTAATAATTGTACTAATATAGTTGTCATTAACTATAGTAAAATTATTATTATTATTATATATTATACTGTTGTTCTTGGTTTTATTTAGTCGTATGTACATACGAAGAGTTTCAAATGGATACAGTTTTTGTACGTATATAAGAGATAGAAAGAGAAACGATCGCGGTGTCGTGAACGGAAATGGAGATATCTGCATCCCTTTCACACATGCCTCGACTTTGACACAATAAGAGTTGTCCCTTTCTAATGATTGTTTCTTCCAGTCCAGTCGTCTGTATCTATAAATAAATAATATATGCTTGTACATTAAAATATGATTAGAAAAGAAAATTATTTAAAATTATTTTGCTTATAATTCTCGCTACATTAGGTCGATGAAGGAAAATAACCTCCATCAACTTGCAATAACTTAATCGACTAAGCGGGAATTATAAGCAAAGTAATTTTAATTAATTCTCTTTAATATGAATTTTCACAAAGTAACGCCTGAAATAATCAATTATATGTTTAGAAAGTTAACTGCGTTAATCTTTTTTTAGTATTTCGCTGACATGGTGATAATATGTGGTCCAAAAGGGTTTCCTGTGCATCGTTTCTTATTAGCGGCCACATCTGAGGCTTTCCATCGTCTCCTTACGACGGATTTCAATAATCAGAGCTGCGACCTCGCCAGGAGCTCCAGCGAGAGTAGCATGGTAAGGGCTATTGCAGAACAACCATAGGACTATGCATTACAGCAGGGGTCGGCAACCTTTTCTGGCCGCGGGTCAAAATTAACCAAAATGCGAGTATTAAAGAGACGTTTGGGTCAGAGATATTTTCGTATTAACATTAAACAGCATTTTAGTAAATAATAAGATATATTTTATTAAGAAAATACTTACAGTCGAGTTTGTTTTTAAAGGGGCATACATACATATAGGCATAAAAGATTCGTTTATTAAATTGTAGTATTATTTTGGGTCCCACGTGACAGGCAATGCCTAGTGTGGGACCATCGAAAACTACAGTATGTAATTATTGTTAAGTAAACAAATAAATAAATAAAATAAAACTAAATATTAAGATGTGATGTGTGGGGGGTCGCAAGACTTTGCCTGTTTCGTGGGTCGTGATATAAAAATGGTGGAGAAACAATACAGTAATAAGCAATTATAGGACTTCGGAAATTATTTACGTGTTAGCCATACTTAATTTGGTATTTATATCATAGGAATAATTTGAAATTTTTGTAGCATGCAAACAATCAGTTGAGTTTCTTTCCAGGTGAGCAGCATGGGCGAGGCTACGGCTGGTGAATTCAATGAAGACACAGAATATCTTATAAGACAAGATCAATATAAAAATAATATTAGGTTAGTATTTGTTGTATTGTCGTCGAATTACCTTAATAATATAGGACTTGGCTACTGTCAACTAGTTTATTCTAGGTTAGTTACTGTTGACTAGTTGGTAATTCACTGTCAACTAGTTGGTAAGAGACTGTCAACTAGTTGGTCAGTCTTTGTCAACTAGTTGGTCAGTCTCTGTCAACTAGTTGGTCAGTTACTGACACTTTATTGTATTTTTCAGAGTGTGGGACCAAATCAAACGCCGCTCGTCGTGTCAGATATTACCGCTCACCGACTGCAATAAGAAACCTCAAGATTTGTATCGTGAGGTCAATCATCCAGCTTTTCATTCTATTAGAATTGTTAAGGTACGTCAAGTGTATACAGTATATTGTTAGTTACTATATATAGCCTATGGTCCTAACATTTGAAACAACTGTAGCTAGGGTATTGTCAAAATCCAATGTCATTTTTGTTTTCAGTGTGAAAAGTTTCAACATGGCACGTCTCTCACGCAGACCATTGTCACGATGAGCAAACTGATCTCACAATCGGTCATGATGGAGATTATCAACTTCATCTACACTGGTGTCATAGACCACAGTGCCTTCAAGCAGGTGAGATTGGCATTTCATTTTGAAAACTACCTCTAAAATTGCGTATCTATTAATCATAGACAATCTGGTCTTCTTAAAAATATTGTCTATTATATTTTTTTCTATTCTATTGCTTTGCAGAGCACCACTGACTTTTTGTAAACGCGGCTTTGCACGCGTGGTTTTATATTTGTGCAATCTTTTTGATTTGTAATTATAGTATTGTAATTTTTTAAATGTAATTTTTGTGTTGGTGTTTTTCTTTTTTTGACAGAAGGAGTCCATTAGTGATGGGACTTTTTATAAATGATATAAAACATATATATATATATTTTGGTTGAGATATAAAAGTGAAGATTTCGTATATTGTTTAAATATATATTTTTTTGAAGACCATTAACAAATACATATAACAGATGTTTTTATTTAAATATTTACACTAAGTCTATTTCGCAGTCTGCTCCTATTGGATTGCTTCTGGTAAAAAAACCATACATAAGATATCATGAAATCATTTTTTAAAAGAAATTATTATAATTATGAAATTAATTCGTATCAAATTTTTCGTTCTCCATTTTATTATTATATCGCAAAGCTTGTTTCGTTTGTGGCGATTTCTCTACGTGTTCATAGATTATAGATGGTATTCCTGTGGGCTTATCACGAATTTTAGTCTGGCTTTCGAACCGAGTTCGCTTCAAGCGATTTGTATGGAAATTTGAGCAGCGCCACCGCGTGCGGATTTGGAACTACAATATTTTAGATACTTTTTGTTAATTTTCGAACGTCTCGATCTTTCGTTCATTTGATAGATTGCTGGTGCTCGTTAGTCGTTAGTAAAAATTCATGATCCCGATTGCTAACGGATCCGTTTTACTTGTGACAGCTCGATTCGAAAACCAGACTAAATTCGTGATAAGCCCACTGATTTTTAAAATGTTACCATAGACTACAAATGATACAACTACACTCGGTAGAGAATTCGTTTCTTTAACTTGTGTGATACATTTTAAGTAGCGCCATCTATGGGCGTGTAGTGGAATCGCCACACGTATCGTTTGTTTATCATTATCATGTTTTGACTTGTACAATGTGATCTCCTTTTGTGAGTAGGTAATTAAAATGTATTTTTTAAAAGAAAAATTAAATAATTATTGGCCTCAAAAGGCGGCTCTTTTGCTACTATTTAAAAAAATCATGGTCATTTTTGCACTATAGGAAATTAGTGTTTAGACAAGCTTGGATGATTCACGCTGCTGTCAGGCATTTCTTTACTTGAGGCTCCCACAGATGATGCAGCCTTACCACCTTCGAGTGTTTAAGAGTGTATTTCTCTATCGTAGCAATGTGAAATCTGTGGTACATAGTAGTATTGATCATCTGTGGGTCCCTTTATACAAAAGCGAAACTCAGTATTGGGATTTCTTTAACAAATGATTGTTGTTTATTTCAAAACAGGAAATAAGACAAGCGTCCGAGCTGCTGGGCTTCCATGAGCTCACGAAGTTGGTCAACACGATTCTGGAGAAGCATCATTTGATTGACAAAGACAGCATGCAACACTTTCATAAGGTAGTTGAAGTAGAGCTTCCATATGCTCGTCTGGACAAGGGGGGCTACTCAGGCATATCCGAAGTTTCGTGATACGGCCGTCACTTCTATAGTTTATGTGAATTTTGACACATAAGCCCGTAAAAAGTCCTGTCAAATGTCCATAAAATAAGCATTGTGTGGCCTATCCGTCGTGACGTCGCTGTCAAATCCGTAATTTCGTGAATAATTATGGATCCGTAAGTGTTCCTGAGTAGGAAACGTCCGTATTTTCGTCCGAAGTGCGCCTGAGTAGCCCCCAAGGACCGGGGTGATCGAAACCAAATATGTGTTTGTGATATTTATTAACATATTATTATGATATTGAAAGACTAAGTATTTGTTTTGGGTCTCAGTGTTCTGTGTTTGTATTGTCCTGGTCAGGCCCAAGTCTCTACTTGAAACTGGATTTAGTGGAGTATTTATTATAGAATCGCGCTTGAGTGGGTGAAATCAAATTACACTCGAGTGTCGTTTCGAACATTAGATAAGTGTATTTTTCATACAAATAAACGAAACATGGAATTTTTATTTTGTATTTTTGTAGGATATATCTATTTAGTTTGAGGCTATGACCATGGGCTCAGGGTGGGGCAACAGTCTAAAATAATATGTAACTAGCAAATACCCGCGGTCTTATCCCGGTTAATTTTTTCATACAAAAAGGTTACACCCACACCCTATAGCATCCTGTATCTGTCCACCAATTATCCAAAACAGTTAATTAGGTTTCTAGGTTTGAGTAGGTAACTTACAGGCCAGAGCCAGGGTGGGGCAAGTATGACAATGATTATATGTGTAAAGCTTCGAAATTTGAATTAATTTCAGCCGATCCCAGATCGTCTTCGTGAAATGTACATTGATAGGAGCCTATTCGCCGACGTGACATTCGATTTGGATGATGGGATTCAACTGGCCCATAAATCCATTTTGATGGCTCGGTGCGATCCCATGAAGGCCATGTTTCAGGGGCATTTCAGGGAGAGCATGGCGCGTGTGGTGAGTGTATTATATATATTATATCCCTTACTAATATATAAATGTGAATGTGAGCTTGTTTGTTACGTTTTCACGCAACAACTACTGAACCGATCCTCATGAAACTTTGTACATTTTTAAAAATAATAATATTTTTTTACTATAGTTTCCAACTGACTATACTTAGTTTCAGCTGTTTGGAATCATATTGATTCGTTTCTATTGAAATGATATCTGATACTTATTTAATGACTTAAATGCGAGCGAAGCCGCGGGTAAAAGCTAGTATATATTATATATATATGCATATTACAGTCTGTGAAAACTGATTATATCCAGTACTTAATATTATTATATCTATTGTTGAAGTGAACAAGGCGCTGCATATAATTATTATTTTGATTTAATTAATGAATGACTATATTTTATTTTTTTGACTTAATTGTAAATGGTTTTAATGAGTTTTTAAAATGTAATGTAACATTGTTCACTGTGCATAGAGCCTACAATTAGATTATTATAATTCTTAGTCTAGTTGTAGAGCCCTGTTTGTGGATCCAATGAATAAATAATATTATCTAATTATATTATATTATTATATATATTTATATCTTTATTATTCATTTGTATATTTTATTTTATATACTTCTTGATTTACTACCCTAAGGTTGGTTGCCTGGTAGAGATTTATTTATTTATTTATATAAGTACAGTCACTTGCATGGTTTTACAGTTCATTCCAATACACCATGCAAGGAGGAGTCAATTACAAAATAGAATAGTATTAATAATAAAATGTCAAGTGTAAAAAGAAAAAATAATAATAATAGTAACCAATCAATGTCAACAGTAAAAAATAAATAAGAATTCACTTTCTATAATATATTCACCTTCTCGCAGAAGGCCAAACATGCGTTACTTATTGCTTACTGATCACTGCTTAGTGATAAGACCGCCTTTTGTTCTTTCTTTTTTTCTGTTATTTGTATGTATTTTAATTTTGTGCAATAAAGAGTTATTATTATTGTATTTTGACAAGTAAAAGTGTTCCAATAGGTATCTACGGATGATCTAAGAGAAATAGAAATCAAGGTTTTAAATTAACTGATACTAATTGTAAATACCATGCTTTCAGATTTCATTTCCAGGTGTGACGATGTACACCTTCCACAAACTCCTGTGTTACATCTACACCGATACGATACCGGCCGTCGAAGCCGGGAGGTGTTTGGAACTGCTGGAGCTATCCAACCGTCTGTGCATGAGCCGCTTGGTGACACTCGTGGAGGCGAGGGTCATTGATGATTTGCGGCACAGGGAGAGGGACCAGGACTACGTTGTCGCCAAGTGTCTGTATTTGTTGGAGCCGGTCAAGGTGTGTAAGATATGCAGGTAGATATATATAATAATTGCCAACTACCCTGAGAACTACCCGCAATATAGTACAATATGCAAATGTTGTTATTTAATTTGATATCAGCTAAGTGCAGTTAGGGAGGCAAGCGGCAGTCATCTTAAAGACTGGTTTGTGTTATATATGTAAAGTTATGATTAGAGGGTAGTTGTGTAAGTTGTATGGTAGGTGACTACCGCATTGTCTGGTAGTCGTTAAATGATTACACACAATAAGGATTTTTATTTCCATAACTACGACATACACACCAGTTTGATAAAAGGTTTTCTGAATTGTAACTAAAATACTATTGACTCATTGTGTTTGATATTTCAGTTACATAACGCACACAATCTCGCTGATTGGTGCATGTGGCGTTTGTGCGGCGCTTACGACCGGGCGTGTCGGGGCCGCGCCTTAAGGCAGCTGCATCCGGAGAACCGGGATTATTTGTCCGAGAACAGGTGGCCGCCCGTGTGGTCGGTGTCGTTTGTTTCTATTGGTACTTTTTAGAAACAGATCAGGTGTGTAATTTTTTAATTTATTATGTATTGCAGGTACTTAAAAGAGTATGATTATTATCAGAAGTGCTGCAATGAGCAGAGTAAGGAGGCGAAGGATTTGAGACCTAACACGTCGGTGCACAGCCAACAGACAGGCTGTCTGTGTTTCAGCAGTAAGTATTCATAATAGGTTGGTTGGCTTTACATAATACATAGGCTTCTTATGACACAAGTGTAAAGTTTTGAGGGTAGTAGGCAGATTGATATGGTTATTGGTTCAGTATACCTAGCAAAGTACAGTGGTACCTCGATATGCGAGTGTTTTGAGATACGAGCCGCCGAGCGAGCGACATTTTGCTTTGAGATGCGAGCAAGATTTGAGATACACTACACCGCTGCACATGAGTCCAACATGCGCCCCGATCTATATTCGCTTTGAGATACGAGCAAGGTTACGGAACGAATTAAACGCGTATGTCGAGGTACCACTGTAGCTCGTCAATCTGAATGTGACAGTTATCTCTGGATATCACTATAGCCTAATATCAGAGTGTGGTCACATGCCAGGCTTAACAGTGTTCTGTCGTGTTCTTATGTTTCAGGTAAACGTCGTCGTGAAACTGCGGTGGTGACGACTGGAGTAGCCGATGTGCGTACAGCTCTGTGTCACGAACCAGAACCTCAGCTGCAGGCTACATGACAAATGCCTTATTGGAGGTGAGTTCAGAAAATAATAATTTGTACTCTGGATGAGCAGCTTTCGTTCTGGAATAGTACGACTCGATATTTCAATTGTCCTTTTTATGAATTTGAAATATCTAATAGAATTAGCTTATAAATCGTGTCTGGGGGGCTACTCAGGCGCACTTCGGACGAAAATATGGACGTTTTCTATTCAGGAACACTTACATAATCATTCACGAAATTACGGATTTGACAGCGACGTTACGACGGATGATTATTTTACATATATTTGACAGGATTTTACGGGCTTATATGTCAAAATTCACGTAAGCTACAGAGGTGACGGCCATATTACGAAACTTCGGATATGCCTGAGTAGCCCCCCTGAATTGACATGTATAAGGGCTGTTTTTTTGATTTTCGAGACACCCTGTATATATTTAATACAGGGTATCTTAATTCAGGGCCAGGGGATTGTATGTGTGTGTAAATGTATTTATTTATAAAGACTACCTACAAAATTATAAAAAGGACTACTATTATATAAACTAAATGAAATTTTAATTATAGGATAGGACGGCATGCTCAATGTGATAAAGGGATAGATACTACACTTCTAATAATTTATTTACTAATATTAGATACTAATTCATAATTTCAGGTCACTCCGCTTCGCAGTGCTCCTGCCTGTCTCGATGTGTTTTATGTGCGTTATACTGACATTGTTGATACTATTTCATATTTACACGTGAATCGCACTGATCTCTCTTTTAGGCTGGTGTCGCAGGACGCGTCTCCATTGTCGGTCTTGTTTTTGAAACTGCAATTTTATGACTCGATAGTCAATGGAGACGTGTTCAGTGGGCTTGTCACGAATTTAGTCTGGCTTTCGAATCGAGCTGTCACAGGTAAAACGGATACGTTAGCAATCGGGATCATTAATTTTTACTAATGACTAATGAGCACCAGCAATCTATCAAATGAACGAAAGATCGAGACGTTCGAAAATTAACAAAAAGTATCTAAAATATTGTAGTTCTATTTCCATACAAATCGCTTGAAGCGAACTCGGTTCGAAAGCCAGACTAGAATTCGTGATAAGCCCACAGGTCGTACCCTTAATTATAGTCTATTTAATTTAATAAGCGCATGAGTGTTCATATGGGTGGTGTTTCCATTCGTACTAACTGTAAGAACACTCATAAAGGATACGGGTTCGGTGTAATCCACTCTTCTTCAGGAAATTTTCAGGAATTTATCAACACACTCAGTCTGCTCCGATCAACAATATAGGAGACTTGGTAAAGCCACTAGCTTAGGCGCGTATTCAGAAATAACGCTTGATCTTTATTTTATTCCATTTTATGCAGTAATAATTATTTACTAATTCGTCTTTAAACACGGCAACCATTAGACAGTAATCAAAATTAAATAAAGCAGTATTTTACATATACTTATATGTCAAATATTAATAAATAATATAGTTTAAACATTAATTCGCATTTTTTTTCTGTTATTTATATATTAATAAGCAACCATTGAAACGATTTCTTATAAATGCGTGTAACAGAACGTAGTGACAGCTAGATGACAGTAAACAGTTGCAATTTATTATCATTGGTAAAAAATCACGTCAACAATTTCTAAAGCGTGTGATTGGTCTATTTTGTTTTCTACAACTGAGTGACATTTGGGGTTTTTGAACTCAACTCAACGAATCTATGTTTGAGTGTAATTTCTGAATACCCGCTCGTTTTTCCGTTATATAGTATTGTACCCTTGTTCCTATAAAATATATAGTATAAAACAGGGGTCGGCAACCTATGACCCGTGGGTCACCGAGTGACCCATTTGGTAGTTTCAAGTGACCCACTCTAGTTCCGAAAATAAAGTATAAGATATTCCAAACATTTTTTCTCTTTCCCAAAAAATTGACGTCACAAGTTGAACATCAGGGGAGCCATTGATATCGTAGAGAAAGTTTATTCAACTATGTTTGTAAGTATTTTCTTAATAAAATATATCTTATTAGTCTCTTTAATACTCGCATTTTGGTTAATTTTGACCCGCGGACAAAAAAGGTTGCCGACCCCTGGTATAAAACATCAATCGCCCGAACCGCAGACCGTATTCAATATGATAGAGAACTAATTTTAAAAAAATATTTAAGGTATAATAATGTAAATTAAATTTGCAATTCGTGATAAGTTTAATTGAATCAATTATTTTTTATACACTTTAAAAATATAATATATGTATAATTTAAAAACATAGTAATCACACTTAGTGTTTAAGCTTTTGAATTGTTATTTTTTGTGCTGATAACACAATGCTAATTAATAATCTTGAGTTTTTAGTGTAGCAACACTGTTGCTTGTTGACTGTCACTTATTGAGAGATTTTGTAATGTTATTGGTGGTTTGATATACTACTCTGCATGTTGATTGGTCGCTCATAATAGATCCATAGATGCAGATGAAGGTGGTCTATGCAGTGTTGAATTATCGGCGCATAAAATAAATTACCTATAACTTATTAAAAAAAGACTTTTATATTTTTTAATAATATAAAATTAGTTTTAAACCTAAAGTAGCTTAAAAGTTGATTTGTGATCCTGTTTGTTGTAAGGGAATAAAAGTTATTTTTACAATTTTAAGATTGGTAAAAAAGTTTATTATACATATTTAAAATGTTTAACACAGATTTTTTATTAACTAACAAAAATGCTTGCATAAATTTTGTCATAATATTTTTTTTAGTTTTATTCATATTATTAAGGCTGTATGAGGTAGCTCCTTGGTTGGACTAGGGTAGTAAAGTAGTCCATATTTTGTACTTTATTTATGTAAGCAATAATAAGTACTGATAATTTCGAAAATTCTTCTGTTAGTATATGCTAGGTATCCTGAGGAAATTGGCTTGGTGTAATTTTTAAAACATCAATAGAAGTTCTATTTTCAAAATTGTTTTGTCAGTTTGTTTTTTAAATTTGTCCTGGAGGTAGGATTTTGTGTTGCCAGTAGTGATTAGGCTGTGATAGAATGTAACTGTGATTCTGTGGTTCGACTATTTATTTTTTAATACAAAAACCGATTATTTATTTTGAATATTTAAAAGAATAATAACAGTTTAGTGATTAATGCATTTTAAATTCACGGAGTCAATAAAAAAAGGACAAGTCACCAATTCTTAAGATTAACAGTTCCACCCCAATTTGAGATGAGCTTGTACCATGAGGATCAAAGAGGTTATGAATAAATATTTTAAGCTTTTTTCTTTTAAATTGGTCGATTAATGTATTCGCTTTGGTTATATCTACAAAATGTTTATATTTTCATAGTACTCTTAATATTTTTTTGTAAATTATTACCTTCAATCGATTAGCAAATGTTAAAAACACAAATTTTCGCCTATTTTGTTATTTGTAACATTTTTATAAAGCCTATAACCTCCCTCAAATGTCAAGGAGCGTGTTTTGCCAATTTTTATCTTAATGGTTTACATATAATAAGTTAAGTGCGACAAACGCAGTCTTTCGCATTCGTAGGTACCTAGATCCTAGTCATAAATGCACTCACACCGATGCAGGGTTTAAAAATCAACTTTATAATGACTTCAATTATTAGCGTTGTAATTCTATTGTAATGTAATAAATTGTATATTGCTACCTGTGATATTTCTTTCACGATATTGTAAATTCATAATACAGGACATCTTAATCGCATAGTCCGGCAAATGAATTGTGTGCCCTGATAATTTATTTATGCAGTCACTTACATGGTCTTACAGTCAGTTCCAATACACCATGCAAGGAGTCAAATACAAAAAATAAAATAATAACAATGTTAAAAAACTTAATAATATTTAATCTGGCAATAATTTTTAACTGTCACTAAAGCCGAGTCTCCTGCTCCTGTTTGTTCGAAACATTAGACAAAAACATCGAAACATTGGGGAGTGGCCGTACACATTTTTGTATTCATACACAATGTTTTTTGTTTTCCGTGGTCGACGGAAAGCAAAAACATTGTGTACGGCCACGCCCCAATGTTTCAATGTTTTTGTGTAATGTTTCGAACAAACAGGAGCAGGAGACTCGGCTTAACATATACACGAAACTCCTGGCGCGGTTTAGTATTTTTTCAGACATGCTCAGTATTAACAGATAAAGAAATAAATTCTCTTCTATTTTACAGGGACACGATTCACTTGTCATACAAATTGTATTTGTGTAACAAAATTTAAATAGTTACGTGTTGTGTAAAATATTTATTGATTGGTTTACTGACTGCAACTTGAGATGCGTTAGAGAAGGAATATATGAAGCATGGGATATTTTCAAAACGCATATTATTGGGACATTTAAGAAGGCACGTGGCAAAGTTATTTATTGGGAAATAGTAGGCCTTCTGGAGAATGCAAAAAGTCCTGTCAAAAATGTTTACTGCTATGTGATTTTCTTTCACCGTAACTCCTAGATAAGATGTGGTACTAGACGGACGTAATTGAAGATAAGTCATACCTGCTTAATATAAAGTTAACATCAAGCCTATATCTCTCTGTCACGTGGCCTTCACAGTTATAATTTCATATTATTAATATATCTATCTGCATTTAGCTTAGGATTAGTATAGTGCATAATATATTGCGTCTTCAGAATAAGGAAGATAATCTGCCATTTTTCTACGTAAATAGCATGTGTAATAAATGTATGTGAATAGATTGGTTTTTGGTTTATTTCTATTATACCTTATCAAGTCACCTATTTGCCTCCACTAAAATAAATAAACAGACTTTTTAGTTTTATTTAACAAAAAATTAGCTCAAATTCTTGTACATATAAAAAGTTTCTAACAAATGTCGAAAATGTACTTACTAAGCATGATAGTAATCAAGATTTGTACCAAAATTATACTAGTCTGCTAAATAATTAGCCTCATTTCTGGTATTTCATCAGTTTTATAAATAGTTCTGCCTCAGTAAAAAAACTGACATCTTTTCGTTCAGTTATTGCATTTGAATCACCTACACCTATCACAGTAAAACATAATTTAGATAATAGTAGAAATAAAACCATCATATATTATACTACAGAGGATGTCCCAAAACTTTAATCTCACTTTGTATTTCATCATATAACTCTTTGTAATCCTCATGCTCCTTAACAAGGACCATGATGCAGCCCCGGTTTGCTCCCATAGCTGCACCGATGTCTTTCCGACACGGTGTATAACAGTAGGGTATCTCTTTTTCTTCACAAACAGCGGGCAAATGACACATAATCTCTATTGGAGATATGTCACCAGCAAAAATTACTATTCTGAAATGAAAATGAAATTTATTCTCAATATAGCTACATATTAAATATAAAACTTAATACACAAAAACTAATTATTGTTAACTATTATTTCGTTTTCCTTATTATAATACAAAAGCGTTTATTTAAATAAATAAACACAACTACGAAGTTAAATTATGTTAAGTGAGGTTATGCTAGTATATATCGATCACTTACCCTTTCTCTCCTAGGCGTAGCTGCTTTTGTACAAGCTTTAAACCGTTTCTAATATAATTTTTATGGCCTGTTGACTTCTTTATTAGTTTATATATCTTCTTTGTCAATTTCCTTGATGCCATCGGTTTAGCAATAATGCTGCAGTGTTCCAGTTTGTCTTCATAAGTTTGTGGTTCGGATTTTATAATATCTTTCTTGTCCTCGTCCATGGGCTCTTCTTTAATTTTACCCATTTTCACTTTATATTTAACTTTAATAAAACACGTGCGGACAAACGCGGCGAAATATCGAAAACAAATGTTCACTCAATTTGACAGATATTGACCAGAGACAATTATTAATAAACTCATTGAAAATTCGAGTTTTATGCTTAAGTAAGCAAAAAGAACGTACCAATATACTATTCAAATTGAAATAAATTATCAATATGAAAGGCTTTCCTTGACAACTGTATTTTATTGGAAGTTTCTGAAAATAAATAGTATACTGATTAAATGATCCCTTTGCTCTACGAAAATTGATTCAATATTCGATTATCGATGACAGCGGCAATTTTAAAATGTCGCTTGGTTTTAGTTTATTGATTTAACAATTTTAATTTCTATAGCATTTGCTTTTATTTGATCAATATCCACGATGAAGATTGAAGAAATCGGGACCATGTCTGACAACTCCGAACCTGAGGTTTTTAATATCTACGAGCAGACATTAAATGAAGAGACTCTACTTGATTACTCATCAAAACGATTAGACGAAATCCCTTCCATTGAAAATAAATATATATACGTAAGTTTTATAAATACATACATAATCGCATGTCAGACATATCGGAGCACGTGTGCTATAGAACTGCATTCATTTTAATTATCAATTTATTGTTGTTATTTCGCATTTTATAATTATTATTCTTATTAATTCTCATTGTCTTCATTATCTTGAGTCGTTCTATCCTATAATTGAAATTTCATTTAGTATCTTTAAATAGCGGTCATTTGTTTTAAATCACGTGTTAATGTAATTCTGTTGGTAGGCTTAAAAATTTATTATTATTTCAGATATTATACTTACAAAATAACAACATAAATAAGATTCCAGATGATTTCTTTGCGTCCCTCCCGTTTCTGTCTTGGCTAGATCTTAGAAATAATTCCATAGCCGAAATACCAACAACGATCAGGGGTCACCAATCTCTGACTCATATTCTCTTACAAAACAATAAAATAACAACACTGCCGAATGAACTGGGAACTCTGAATTTGAAAGTTTTGCAAATTAACGGCAATCCGATAACATTCCCGCCAAAAGATGTCCTTGACGCGGGAACAAAATGTATTTTAAAATTTCTAAACGCAAAACTGTTGGAGGAAACGCGTTCGGAATTTTGCGAAGACAATTTGAGTAAATTGAGCGAAGAGGCTCAAAGTTACAATTCGGTGTTAGATTGTATTGATGGCAAGAAATTTCGGGGTTCACATTTGACAATAAAGTTCAACGAAAAAGAGACGGATGCATCCATTCCAATTCGAAAATCGAACTGCCCTCATTTGTCAAGAAGTTGGTCGAGAACAACTTATTCTCAAAGTTCTAAATATTTGAAACGAGCTTTCGTGCAAAATGATCCGGATTCTGTAAAGCAGAGGCATTTACAAAACTTAGCGAGAAAACGTCACGCAGAGTTGCTGCAAGCCAGAGAGAAAATTATACAGGGTCGGAAGTAAGTACTGTTTTTAATTATAATGCATTTGAAAAAGCGTTTCAAAGGAAAAATGAAGAATAAACAATAAAAACTTTCAAACGTGAATATTTAATTTTTTAACAGTCGGCGCAGTTTGGAGTTTAATAATATGTTGACTCAGTACAAAACTACAAGTTTTGGTCCAAAATCTTCGCGGCGTGGATGGGTTTTATTTTATATAATAATTATATATATTAAAATTATTAAAATTATATAAAATAAAGTTTTGGCGTATATAATAAAATATATATATATATATATATATATATATATATATATATATTTTAAACTTCTAAAATTTGCCTCTATAGGCATTTGCACAACTACCCTCAATACATTGAGCTAGACCCTGTATTTTTGGTATCAAGAGTAGGATAACCCTATATAACGATATTCCATTATCCACAGAAATTTAGAATCTCTAAAGAATTGGCGTAAGAATTATAGACAACAGCAATTACTAAAAACTAATGATGGATATAAAATCGACTCAAGCAAAATCCCATACGATGTTAACCCAGAATACATGACTCTGCTATCACGAGATGACATCGAGAGAGATCTACCTGATAAATACAGAAGGAACCTAATTAAAAAATGTAAACCAAGTGTGCCTAGAAAAAATATAAGCGATGTACACTTGGCGATGAAAATTAAGCAGCTGTTTGAAAATTTGGAAGCTATTAACTTGAATGGTAAAGACATGACTCCGAGGACTGAGCAGAAGATGCTGATGAACGAGATACAGAAGGTAAGTGTTACAAACTGCCAAACTGCGGTCACAGATGCTTTCTACTTAATATCAAGCAAACTGTGTTACTAGCCAGGTCACTATAAGAGTATAATGTATAGCAGGGGTAGGAAAAGGGCGCCCCCGATCGATTTTTAATGCGTCCTCGCTGGACTAATGTAAATGTATGATAGCCAGAGCGATTTCTTACTCTTGTCAACAGCAAATAGTCAGTTGAGTTTAGAATAGGCATGTGGACAGATTTGTAAAATATGCGCCCTCGGTGATTTTCAAATTTAGTATTGCGCCCTTAAGGACAAACAGGTTGCCGACCATTAAAGGGCTTAGACGTGTTTAGTGTTTTTATTACAAATGCCCACGCGCATATTTTACAAATGGCGACGAGTGAACCCACGTGTACAAAATAAGTAGGGGCAATTCAAGAAAGCAATAAGTAAAATTGTTTAAAAAAAAGTATTGTCTTGAACTGTCAAAGTGACAGCTTATTTATACAAGAACTGTCAATTTGACAGGTAAAAGCATAACTAACTAACAATGTATGAATCTTTAAAGTTATTTTATTAGTAAATAACTATTATTGCATGAAATGCACTCAAGTAATCACAGATAGAATTAAGTTCGAGCGTAATTTCTGATTGCGAGTCATAATTTGAATAAGAATTACTACATGTTTTATTTTAAATTGAGGCTTTTATCTGTCAAGACATAACAGCTTAATAGTGCCTTACCTAAATCTACAAAACTTAAAATTAAAAGAGAGTGAGCCTCCGATGAACCATCTCGCAGAAATCCCAACACACATCTGATGACTAAATGTTGGGAGGTTCATCAGCGAACTATAGCTTAACGTGACATATTAAGAAATGTGTCTAATTTGTTTTGTTTCAGATTTCAGAAATAAAACAAAAATTAATGGAGCTGAGCACCACGAATACGAAAAGTGGTTTATCCCAATGATGCTTAAATTTATTATGAATATTTAAATAAATAATTTAAAACATATATTTTGTTTTATTTATTAAAAATATCGCTTTTATAACGAAGAGGTTAGAAAACAGCAACAGTAAAACAACAAAAATGTAATACTTCATGTTATAATATGTATTCATATTATTAAAAATATAATTTATTCAAAACATTTTATTTTATTTACATTAATTATTTAGCTATTAAATCTATTACAAAAATTAGCTTAAATTATATACAATTTGGAATATCGGAAGTCCAAGATCTTACAAGTATGGACTAGTAATTGGTTTATGCTATCAACAAGTACATTTAGTCAAAGACTATAGGAATTCATTTCAAAGACTGAAAGGACAATCGAATTTCAATTATCCATTAACCTTTAACTGTAGACGTGTGGTCTCACAGACCATTCGCAGTTTGTAATTTTCGTGTTTATTTAAGAATATTAAATTGCTTAAAATATATAAATAAGTTTGATTAAATATATACTAAATCGTTAAATCTAATACCTCTAGATCAGAGATTCTCAACATATTTTTTTTGTTGCAGCAAACTTAACGATTTCAAAATGTGGCGGTACAGAAAGAAAAATATAAGTTTTTTTTTTTAAATCACATTATTTAATAATATTAACATTATATATATCTAAAATTTGGCGACGAAAAGCGCGAAGAATCACTGCTCTAGATAATAATAAAAGTAATTTGACCTTGAAATATAGCGTCTGTGAGACCACACGCCTAAGGAAGTGTGACAAAAAAGAGCGTCCACTGTTAAAGGTTAAACTAATTGAGTTAGAAGCTATATCAAAGAAAATATATATTTAACACGTTGACGGACACTTACGTCTATAGCCGTCTAAAACGAAACGGTCGTTTTTGGACACTGCGGCTATAGCGGCACAAATATGCATTTACCGGCGTACAAATAGAAGCCTAGTGTCATGTTTTGGAAACAATTTTTTAGGTTGAATTTTGTTTTCCACTTGTTACACGACTTGCAGCTTCAGGTACGCACGTACGAAAAAGCAAAACTATACTTCTAATATTCTAAAAATTACAAAAACATAGTGTTAATTTTCGAACTTCACTTGTTCCTACTGTCCGTCAATGTGTTAAAAAATCTAAAGTATTTGTTCCTAGTTGTATATTTAACTACATATCTATAAAGATGACTAAAATCCGAATTCATTATAACGTTTATTCAATTAATTAAAAAAGCCATCAACCAACATACAGTTTATTATTAATTATTTTCCAAGTATCTAAGCTTTATAATTAGTCTATAAGACCATAACTTTCCTAGTACCATATTAAAAATAACAATACATTAAAAAATCGACACAACAAGCAGTTTTATAATAAATATCATTTGAAAGTTCATTTTTGTCTTAATAAAAATTACAGCCTACCTACAAATAACACACAAAAAAAACACTTATAAATTACTTTTTTTTTCTTATAAAATAATTATATTAATTTAAAAAGTTTATGACTAGTTGCTAAGAAAAAAATACTTAAACAAATTAAGTACCAAAATGGCTTAATTTATTAAAAATTAACTTTGTGTTGACATGAGGGTAGTAAAATTTTATAATTTCCTATTGGGCTTCTGGCCGAATAAGTGCTCGACATTAGCAGAATTGTCTTTAATAGATATCTGAAGCCCCTAATGATGAATCAATGACAGTCACACAACTAATATGCAATGAAAAATAAGAGAAACGAGTGAACATAATTACTAAAATACGGCGGCAATTAATAAATTACGTCGAATTTCTGATCCATTGGAAGTAACCTAGACGTAGGTACGTACGTTATTTTTTATATTAGTTGAAGTGGAGATAATTATTACAGCTAACATCTCTTCGTGCGATAGTCGCTTGCAATAACTTTGCATTTTCTAGCATTAAGCTGTCATTACTCTATATGTAATAATGATACACGCTATATAACATCACATCCACTCTAAATAACGACAACAATACGTCATTATTAAGCAATAAACAGTACTTTCTAAGTTGCTAAAATTAATAAGAACTGCAGCTGTGTACGTTCTTTATACTTTATTAGTAAATACATATGTATTATAATAGTAAAATAAAATTGATTTTTCTCTCTCCATTTAACGACATATCCTCTTAGATGTCGCTATATAGAGTTTAGACTGTATTTATTATATTTAGGAGTATTGATTATTATAATTAATATTATGCTATAATTTTATTAATATATTCTCTAGAACAGTCAGCATAAAAACTATAAACACGAACAGACCGTTTAAATTAGTTCATATGTTTTAAAACACATTCGTCCAAACAATTTATACTATCGACAGCCTTAAACGAATCGTCTGTTCGTGTCAATCAATATTCAACCCATCAGTCTTTACAACGTTTCCTAATAAATCAATAATTAAGGCACACTTCCGAATAGTGCGACTTTAACACGTTAAAGACCGCATGCCCACTGGCGGGTCACTCCGCAACAACTGTGGTGGGCACTCGACGTGTTTTACTTGGGGACCACTTGTACACTGATGGGCATGATTTAAATACATACAATAAAAATAATACACGTAAAAAAAATACGATTTTGCAATGCAGTATTCAACGTGTTAAGACAAAACCGCAAAACCCGGAAGCACACCCGCCTCTATGAATGAAACTTACAATCGCCTAATCGTTTCCGCCTATAGGGTCTTCTGCGCCCTCGGTCGCGTGCGCCGCCCCTCTCAGCGCCGCGCGGGAACAGAACCCTCTGCCTTTGCTAAAACCCCCGCCCCAAATACACTCTGTTGTTAACCGTGTCGTTGTAAACCTCAACGAAGCCTAATTTCGTGTAAAATTGATGGAGGAAATGATCCGTCGAGTTTATGCAAGCGTGTACGCCCACTGCGCCTGAAATAATAGAAAAGGTCAGGTAAATATTTTTTCTAATGTTACCAAATTCTTTCAGATTCAGACAATAAATAAGACCTATTTAAAAGTCTTACCATTAAAGGAAATTATTTATAATTATTTTGATTATAATTCCCGCTACATTAGGTCGATGAAGGAAAATAACCTCCACCAACATGCAATAACTAACGTATCCTAATGATGCCACGTGAAGTGGCGAAACGCGTCGACACAAGTTATTGAATGTTGGTGGAGGTTATTTTCCTTCATCGACCTAATTGTAACAGGAATTATAAGCAAAATAATTTCTTTTAATGCGGATTTCCGCAAAGTAACGCGTGAAACACATAATAATGTCTCACCATTAGCCCAGAGTGCAGCCAGAAGACAAGTGAGAAGCCTGGGTGCCGCCAACGGCTCCTTGCACGCCTTCACGCCGCAATGCACCAGCGACGGATGCACTCGCACCACGCACTCGGGCGCGCGGGACTCGCCGCTGAACGTGTGGAAGTCACGAATGCACTCCTGTCAATAAGCACAATTACTAACAAGCACTGTCAACGCTGAACTTAGGGAGATCAAAAATCATATTACATGTTACATGAATATCTTATAGATAATAAAGCTTGGACATAACCAATGTCATTTTATGTTTACCCTTAGGTATACAATAGGATGACAATGCCCCTATTCTTCTACATCATAGTAGATTTATTATATATTATTATGACATTAGATGTAAGTGGACAATGCCAGTATACAGCAGCTAAATCAAATTGATAATTAATAAATTTATTTCATTTATATTTGTATTGACGAGTAAAAGCGCTCTATTGGAGACCAATTACTAAAAGTAAATAAATAAAAATACAAGACTAAATAGCGCCATCTACCGCTCACAAGCACAACTACATCGCTACTCACCTTCGCAGCGGGAGAAAGATCATCCCTTTCGATCAAGGACGCAGGATACTTTCTGCACATCTCCGGTATCCAAGCAATCTCTTGCTTCTTGTAGAACTCTTTGCAATTGAGCGCCGCGCATGCGTATCCCATTATCTGAGGTCCTTTGCCGTTTATTTTGTTTTCAGTCTGAAATACATGCAATGAATTTCTATACTAATGACCCCACTCCGCTTAATGTTAAATTTACGATCCATGAGCGGCGATAAAACAAATGAAACGAGTATACACACGACGATTTTCAAATGGATACAGTTTTTGTAGGTATATAAGCGATAGAAAGAGATATCTGCATCCCTTTCACACACGCCTCAACTTCGACACGATAAGAATATAGTTATCCCTTTCTAATGATCGTTTCTTCCAGTCCAAAGTCCAATGTGTACCCATTTGAAGGTTGTCGTTTGTACACAAAACCAAAACATCACCAAATTGAGTAAGATGGGTTCTAGACTCACCTTGGCAATCTGTTCATCATTATCATTGGGCTCCGAATCAGAGATGTCCCTCTCGATGAAGCAATCGCTGTCGTCCTCAAGCACCATGCAGAACTCCGGTGTCAATGTTAAGAATGGTGCTACCAGCCTGACAATAGAAATTTTGATTCACGTTCAAAACATATATTTGTATTATATATATAAAGTATATAATGAAGTTTAAAGATGTTTCATATTTCAGTCAACAGACAATGCCTATCACACGTCTGTAATAAAGTGACATCTAACCACAAAAAGACACCTAACCTCAAAAATTTAAATAGTTTTATACTGCATATATAAAAATGACACTGCTATTTTATGAAATATGGGAGGTTCCCATGCCCCACTGCATTTTGCGAACATATACTACACCCATTCATACATTACTTACCTATCAGCGGGTAGAGTCTGTAAATCACTGGGGAACAGTTCCGTACAATCGCTTCCGTCGCGACACGTATGATGGCATATTTCACAGACCTGAAAGCGAACATACGAATAGACTAAATGCTACAGTAATAATTAATGATAATTAACGAGAGGAGTGTGTCCTGTCAATTTGGTGGTCATATGCTATCAATAAAAAAAAACTTACAGCTTCCTCATCATGTGCGCAGTACGGTCTAACTGTCAAAGGAGCAGCTCGTGGCAGCGAGGAGGGCGGAAGGGGCTCACTGCCGCATTCGAGAGGCAGGAGTCGCCTGAGGTCGGCGATGAGCCCTCCCCTGAACACCCACGGCTCCTGCACACCGCTCTCGAACGACGCGCGCCAACCCTTCGCAAACCCTATGTATGTAATAAGTTTTCATCAACTACTATTTCCATAGCTAGTTTTGTATTTTACATTAATAACTTACACGAATAACTATTTTGTGTATGCGATGCGATATTCGACGGAAACTTTCCTAACTCTGAAAGAAAGAGAGAACATATTACTATTAATATTTTCATAGTAGCTCCATCTATAGTAGTAATAATAATATTTTTATACATAAGCGAGCTTAATGCCGTTGGAATTATCTACCAGTTAACTTTTGTCGGTGTGATATTGTGATATTTGGTGCAATGTGAAGAAAATAATAACTAAATATACACAATACATGCATTACATAAAATAATAATATATATATCTATCATATCATTTAGTAGCAGCATTACTACACAGAGATACCAACCTAACCACCTGACATAGCCATCGAGCAATGCCAGGACGGCACACAGCTCCCAAACGTAAGGGTGCAACTCAGCCGCCAACTCTCTGTTGGCAGACGCCTGCAGCCTCCGTGCCAGCCGTCTGGCTCTCGCGCACCACCACGCGAATCGACACCTGCGACGACGCCATTCCGATGCCTGCGACATAAGATTCCATTACAAATCGATCGAGTACATATTAACTGTCGTACGAAACAAAATAGACCAATCACACGCTTCAAAAATTGTTGACATGAAATGAAACCTTTGTGGCGGTCGATTCTACTAGCCGAAAATACTTATTTAAGAAGATTTGAGGTTTTGACATTTTGTCTGTCAGTGTCATCTTTCTTGTTTCTTCTTGCATTTTTATTGCCACAATGCATTGTTATGATTATATTTTACATTTTAATCAGCAATATTATATCACATAAGTTCCTCTAAATATATTATTTAAATACCTCAGGTTTACTCCTATCAGCGCCTTTGGGCATTGTGCCAGCATGCGTCGTCAGCCAATGAAAGTCGTGTAGTATCCTCAAGCCTCGTGCACCATGCTCGAAGGGTAAGTAGAACAAATCGCAGAATAACACTAGATCATCCGCTGTCAGCGTGTTCACTTGAGTTTCAAGATCTTCCGATTGGCTGGAAAAGAGATGATGATGATGATTTATAAAAATAAAAAAGCTTGGACATAATCTATGTCATTTTATGTTTACCCTTAGATATACAATAGGATGACAATGCCCCTATACAGCAGCTATTCTTCTACATCATAGTAGATTTATTATATATTATTATGACATTAGTATGTAAGTGGACAATGCCGGTATACAGCAGCTAAATCAAATTGATAATTATTAAATTTATTTCATTTATATTTATATATGTATTGACGAGTAAAAGCGTACTATTGGAGCCTATTTACTAAAAGTAAATAATTAATAAAATAAAAAAATATCAGCACTATGGTTCTAGAAGCCAACTGATACGTCACTAGACAGAATATGACAAATTGCTTACTCAAGTAACAAATCAGTGGACGATTCGGGCGGTTCAATCAACATGTCCGATCCGACGGGACTGCTGCTCGGTTCAACTTGCATAGAACCATTCTGAAAAATAACAAATGTACAGTCAACGATCTTCAAATGGAACTTAGGACTGGAAGAAACAATCTTTAGAAAGAGATAACTATATTCTTTTCATGTCGAAGCTGAGGCATGTGTAAAAGGGATGCCGATATCTCCTTTGCCGTTCACGACATCACGATCGTTTCTTTTTCTATTCTATCACTTATATACCTACAAAAATGGATACACCATTTGAAAATCGCCGTGTTTACTTTTTTTAAATACAAAACAAACTTATAAGAACTATTGACGATGGAAGCTTTTGACAATTATTGTTTTATAATTGGTTGTTTCAGGCGTTACTTTGCGGAAATCCATATTAAAGAAAATTATTTTAAATTATTTTGCTTATAATTCCCGCTACAACATTCAATAACTTGTCTTGACGCGTTTCGCCACTTTACGTGGCATCATCAGGATACGTGAAGTGGCAAAACGCGTCGAGACAAGTTATTGAATGTTGTAGCGGGAATTATAAGCAAAATAATTTAAAATAATTTCCTTTAATTATTGTTTTGTGTAGTGTGTCACATAAACCAATGGGTACCTCACTAAATCCATCTGTCATCATTATATCAGAATTAATGGTCCCACCGTCTAACGCCTCCATGCTAATTTCAGCAAGCGATGGCTGCCTCGGACTCAACGTTTGAGGTGTATCTGCAAAGTTATATATGGAAGAAAATTATGTTGTCTTCTCTTTTCAAATTCAAACATCGTATACAAATCCTTGCCAATTTAAAAAAGAAGTCACATAAAAAGCTGGCAACATTAAAAAAAGCCATTTAAATTTAATATATTATATACTAATCTGACAATTTTAATTGTCAGTATATACTTTAAACTATTTGTGTATTTATTTGAATTTAAAAAAAATATTATCGATCACAATGTTTTTTTAAAGGTGAAACAATTCACCCAATATTGTGCATTTTATATTTATTCAGAATTCTTTAAATATTCTATCATAACATTGCAATCTTAGATAGGTCTATGAGATAACTAACAAACTAAAAAAACTTAATTCTTAGCAATATACTTTCTAGGGCTATCCCCTACAATTGAACAAGCCTCAATTCCAAAAAAATAATCAGATGTTCTACCATCGGAGAACATGAAACCAGATACAACAGTAGCAAGAGAAATAGCGACGTTAGGTTAGTTAATTATTAAATTAACAAATAAAATTTTAATTGATAAAGTGGGATGAAACGTCTGCTATCGCGAAACTGCTGGAAAGCAAGATCCTCCAGAACAAAAGAAGTCAAAGAAATTGTATTCCTAAGTGCGTCTATTAGGCTGTGGAATGATCTGCCTCTGCATATACAAGAGGCTCCTAATAGGCTCGTTTTAAAAAAACTCCTGTTCGAATATCTATACAAGAACATATATTCCTGACATCACACTTATATTGTATGTATTTCTTTGTACGTCTGTTTATATATCTATGTATGTATGTATATATGTATCTATGTAAATTATGTTACTGTTGTTATTCATGTATCCCTTCATATTTTCTCTTAATATTTATACATAGGTTGGCTGGTAGAAAATGCTACCTAGCACTAAGCCCGCCTGTACTGTTGTACTAAGTTTTAAATAAATAAAAATAAATAGTAATATCCCAACTTAGAAGAGCTGGCAACTGTGATCATGCATTTCTAAAATTCAACATATCAGCGTCTCAAGAACCGCAGCTGATGCGTTCCATAGAACCATTGATCCATGCATCCTCGGCCTTTGGGAGAAAACAAAAGAATTACCTCCCACGCTCATGTTTCCATTGTGCTGCATCTCATCTACTTTTATTGGATCCAGATCATCAACTATTATATGATCCTCCTCGCCATCCTTAACCACATCATCAATGAAGCTCGGACCTTCGAGTATGCTGTCATTAACCAAACTATTTTCAGCAGAATTCCCCACCATAGCCTGATCATCGTTCTTGTCGCTTGTCTCCAGATTTTTAAGTCCCACAATTGGTACTGGAAGAGTTGATACTGGTATCTCTGATGGTATTGACATATTGCAGCTCGCAATCGGTATGATGGGGTTAGGCAATGATTCGTTCAATACGACTTTAGTTGGCGAAACCAGTGAGTTCATTATGGGATTTGACACTGGATTGAATGATTCTGCTGGTGATATCTGGAACAATAATTTTATTATATAATATAGGAACATCTACTATGTAATACTATAAGATGATCACATTTTAATTAGAAACTCAATGAGGAAGATGGGCAAACCTAGCTAAGCTGGATAACACAAAATTATGTAATTCTCTAACTGTAACTCATCAACTCAAATTGATGTAATGTCACCACTTATTAACTCAAATTGACATAATGTCACCACTCATCAACTCAAATCGATGCAATGTCACCACTTATTAACTCAATTTTTTTCTCTACAAGTATTATTTCTTTAATTGAAACTATATCATTTTTTCTCTAATCTAATGAATGAATAATGTCAATACTGACCAGTGTGCTGTCAGAGTTGGCGGTGCATACATCGGCGAGGGCCCGCAACTGTGCCGTGTGCACGGTGGGAATATTCGGCATCGCAGGCATGGCGCTGGTGGTGGTTGTGGTGGTAGAAGGCGTGGTCGCAGTGAGCGACATGCAAGTGTTCACGGACGGCAGAATCGGCAACATCGGCAGCACACCCACAGGAGGAACTGCAACCCAGTTACTGAATGCCTACCACGCTGTTTTTCTTCTACATTTGCATTATTAAGATTTTATATAGATACAATAAGAATTTACGAGTGTCATGATTTGACTCAAACTATGTTTAAATTTTAAAGTTATTTTGGTTGTGTCTTTTCTCTCTTTTATTTGCTATTTAAAAGAAAGAGACGGAATATTAAACAGTTTTAAAAACATTCCCCATAAGCACTTCCAACATAAACAGAATAACAACATCCTCTGACATAATTATTTAGTATATTTATATTATTATATTTATTGGTGTAATTATTTATTAATAATCAAAATTTATTTTATTTTTCTGTACTATTAACATCACCGCTCACATCTCCCAAAGGTTAATGCTTAAAGACATTAAGTTCGCCTTTTGTGATTTTTGGTTCAATAAAGAATTTATTATTATTATTATTATCCATAAAAGAAAGAGACAGCATTTGAATAATCGTTTGCTGTTAGTGTCACACACGGAGGCAGACAGAACCTAGACAGAAACATATTGCTAACAATCAAGTCATTTAGTTTGTCACATACATAATCTCAGCTTATATATAACAAAAATAGTGAACCTGTGACGGGAGGCTGCGGTTTGATCACGGGTCCTTGAGCTGCTTTTGGTATCGAGAACTCCGGCAACCATTCGTTGATCGCTTGCCTGAAAGCACACATCACGACTTACTTCAGAGACTTGCTTCTGACCATTTATTATTGAATTGAAACTTGGCATCTTAAAAATCTATATTTTTGACGAGTTTCTTGTGATATTCTTCTCGCCATACGCCTTTCCGAAGTCACGGTAGAGTCTAACGATGAGCAAGTGCACGCTTTTAGCGCCTATGCCAATAAACATGCATTTATGAATTTCCTCTCCCGTTCCCCGCCCTCCTTTCCTCTTCCCCCACCCTCGTTACTAACCGCGATTTTAAGAATTCAACATAGTAACAAGGACGCCAGTGACTAATTAGACAACTTAAGTGCATTTTGTGCTAATTAAACTTAATTTCTATTATTTAAAAATTAGTCCACTGGCTCTCCAACAAATTACTTCATACACAGAATATCTGCATATTGCCAGCTTAACATTGATTACTGTAAGGATACAACTTACCTAAGGGCTTGCCTATGATGGTAGACATGCTTGTTGAGTGACGTCAGAGGTTCGTCATCGCACACCCCTTGTTCCCCCTCTCTTTCTAACTTTATATCCCACGAGACAGCTTCCACTAAAAACATACATGCACAGTTAGGTGACCCACTTTTGACATATACAATGAAGACACCCTAACACTTGTCTTTAATATAATTGGTTGTTTCAGGCATTACTTTGCGGAAATCCATATTAAAGGAAAATATTTTGCTTATAATTCCCGCTACATTAGATCGATGGAAGGAAATTACGTCGTCGAAGCGAAGCCGAAGCGACCACACGTATCCTGATGATGCCACATGAAGTGGCGAAACGCGTCGAGACAAGTTATTGAATGTTGTTGGATGTTATTTTTCTTCATCGACCTAATGTAGCGAGAATTATAAGCTAAATAATTTTAAATAATTTCCTTTACTTGTCTTTAACCTTAAAAAAGTTCTTCTGCATATAACAAAGACCTAATCTCCAAGAAGACCAATAGAAACAACGAATTGATAAATGCTTGACGCTTATTGGCTTATTCATATAACCATAGTTGTAAAACACTTACATCCAGCAGGAGCATCCAAGCTGCAGCTCGCCCAATGAGCTAGAGTCCTAATAGGCACCATATTTGCGTTATATTCACAATTTGGATTCGTCAATACACCACGAAGCAACGGTATCAATTCCGGTGACCTCCCACAATATGGACCTAAAAAAAAACTCATACTTCAGATTCTAATAAACACACATATACATCTTTAATTCTATTCAATGTACAAACGACAATCTTCAAATGGATAAAGATTGAACGTTGGATTAGAAAGGGATAACTATATCCTTATCGTGTCGAAGTTGAGGCGTGTGTGAAAGGGATGCACATATCTCTTGCATCCATACCTATGATTAACTGGTAGAAAATGCTTAAAGGCACTAAGTTCGTCTTTTGTGATTTTTGGTACAATAAAGAATTTATTATTATTATTATATCCTTTACCGTTCATGACACCGCGATCGTTTCTCTTTTTATCACTTATATACCTACAAAAAATGTATCCATTTGAAAATCACCATGTGTACCCCTAGATGTCTATATAGTCCCTGTCTTCCCATAGACTAGGGAATGTACATTTGGAGAAACTGTAAGTGTAATAATATTGTTGATTAAAATTGATTAAAAATTTAATTATCACAATGCACTGTGGCAATAAAAAGACAAGAAGAAAACAAGAAAGATGACACTGACAGAGCAAACGTCAAAACCTCAAATCTTCTTAAATAAGTATTTTCGGCTTGTAGAATCGACCGCCACATACATATACATATAGCTTAATCTTATCTACCTAAAATCCTGTATAGTAGATATTAGGACATATATTATTTAATTATTACCTAAAAACAGCCTTTTCTGATCATAATCATTCGCATGCAAATTATCCCAAATGACAGGTGGCCGTCGTAGCACATGCGTGATCTCCTCAATGCATGCAGGTGTTAATGTTTTCGATATCACTTTTGGACCTGCAAAATAAGAAATACTTTGAGCGGTGATATTTGGTGCAATGAAAAGAAAATAATAACTAAATATACACAATACATACATTTCATAAAATAATAAATAATAATATATACATACATATTATTTACATAGTATTAAATACATCCATACATACTTATAGACCATAATATTTAAAAATCATCTTATACCTGTCCACATAATATCAATCTCTTGAGACAGCTTAGTGCCCAAGGTGTTAAGATACTCAGAAGTATTGACAGTGGGCACCGCACGGGTCGAGCAGTACTGCGTTGGACAGAGAAGGAACTTCGGACATCCGAGATGTTGATGCATTTCGTTTGTTATCGACACCTGCAATATACACTTTGAGCGCCATGTTCTATAACTTTGAAAGTCAAGTGTGATTTACCTGAGCATGTGCGAAGCTTTGAAATATTTGCTTGTCAGACTCCGACATCTCTGGTTCAATATCATCAAACAACAAAGCGAAGCAGGTACAACCAAATTGGGAAACCTGTAACAATATATTCACAGAAATTCATGACAGAGATTAAGTTTTGCAATGTAAATACATACATACACACAATGCCCTAGTCCCAAATTTGGATATCCTGTACTACTGGTATCTGTGGGCTTATCACGAATTTAGTCTGGCTTTCGAATCGAGCTGTCACAAGTAAAACGGATATGTTAGCAATCGGTATGATGAATTTTTACTAACGACTAACGAGCACCAGCAATCTATCAAATGAACGAAAGATCGAGATGTTCGAAAATTAACAAAAAGTATCTAAAATATTGTAGTTCCAAATCCGCACGCGGTGGCGCTGCTCAAATTTCCATACAAATCGCTTGAGGCGAACTCGGTTTGAAAGCCAGACTAAAATTCGTGATAAGCCCACAGGACAAGAACTAAAACCAGACCCAAAACAAATATCTAATTTTTAAAATCATATTAATAAATATTTGTTTCACGCAGGCTCTTGCGCATAGTAAGAATCTACAGAGATCTCAGAAAGGCACAAATAACGAGAAACTCGCAAATATAACATGTTTCAACAGGGAGTTACAGGGAACCAGAGACCTCTGCATTACAGATTAGCACACTAACCACAACGTATTTATAATTCTAAGCTATTTATTTGAACATATAAAAAAAGATACAGTTTGGTGTTATAAAATGAAATTCATTAATTAGCAAAGGCATGTACTTGCTAATCATTAGACTCTACAATGGCTTTGGAAAGACATATGACGAGAAGAAGACTACAACTAACTCGTCAATTATAATCTGTATATAAAATAATTAACATACGAAAACTGAATTTTACTTCAGAATAATATTCCATAAAATTATGGAGCACAAAAATTAAAACTATATCAAATCCACAGCGCAACCACACATTATTTAAAACACTATAATTGAGCCTTTTTTATGTATACAAAGATATTACCTGTTCCAATTTCCGTTTAAGATGTGTAATTTCCTTCTGACAACTGTAAGTAATATCAAGTCCTGGAGACAATGCGTAGCAGAACGTGATCCCTTGAGCTTTGGCCGCAGTTATCAAAGACGTCAAATGTTCAGCCTCCTCAACAGTGTACAATTCTCTCCAATAAGCCCGGTGCTTGTAATCGTCTTTGGGAGCATACACATACATGTCCATGCCCCATTTTTTTATTCTACAAATTTAAAAACAATTTGAAATATATAAGAACAAGGACGAATGTATTACATCCCTACTAATATTATAAATGTGAATGTGAGTTTGTTTGTTACGTTTTCACGAAACTTTGTACACATATTTTTGGAGGTACTAGAAGTAACATAGGATACTTTTTATTTTAAAAAAATAGTTATTTTTTACTAGTTTCTAATTGACCCTAATTCTATTGAAATGATTTCTGATACTTATTTAATGACTTAAATGCGAGGGATGCCATGGGTAAAAGCTAGTACAGACATAAAACAAATGAAGATTTGTTTGGACAGAGAGTCTAAACTGATATCTACACGTGACAGACTATCACGAGTCATTCCTTCACAGGAGCTAGTGGAATATATACATACATTTATTCATACAAGTCTCAAAAAACTAAAAACCTGCTACTGACATTTTTTACTTTACATTCAGTTTCTTCTTCTGCTACTGACAGCCTAGCCATAGTTTAGGATTATGTTACATTTCTTTCATATTTGTATTGATAAAAATATTAATTAGAGATTTATGTTCAATAAGAACTAATTCTTATAGGTTATATTTCACTAATAAAAACAATGCTGTACATAGCATGGAATGTTTGTCAAGTAATTTTCCTAATTGATGAATCACACTAAAAATACGCTTTCTATATACTAATACACTTCTATCTAATAAAACAAGCTACTTACTTGTGAAATAAGTCTTTTCTTTGCTCGGTAGTCCACGGTCTACCATAAAAACCTGCATTAGGCAAAAATTCGCAAAGGTTAATGACTTCTCACTTCGATTTATCTTGCTTATGCAAATACTATAGCAAATAATACTGCAGCTTTAATATACATTGTAATTGAACTTCTTTACCTTCTACAACGCCACAAATGAAGTCTTTCCGTTTTGAAGATATCTCCTCGGAAGAACTTTCGGTCATATTGTTATTATAAACTTTTTCCGGTCGCTTCCCACGTAACACCTACAACTATCATCAGAACCTTGTATATAAAATTACTTTTGTGTTAACAGGAAGAGAATAAACAAATTGTTCTTTACTTTTATTAAACAGCAATTTATTCACCCCGGATATTAATTATTTCGTTAATTTTGCGAAAAAAAGGCGAACACGGAGCAGCAAGCACGACGTGATGTGTCAAATGCTTTAGGTATTTTATGGTAGCGAAATAACTGTAAAGTACGACATGTAATAAAATGATACCAAATTATAATGTTTTCAAATATTATTTTTGTGTTTTAAAGTACGAATAATACTATGGGACTAGCATGTTTAAAATCCTAATCAAATGGAAAACTTTAGTCAATGTTTTTATATTTGGACAAGTTGTGTGTGTTGCTATAAAAAGAACTATAGTTGCGAAAGACAATATTATTTGGTTTTATTATGAAATTGTACAATTTTTTTTGACGTGAGGGTTTACGTGTTCTGATTCCATTTATAGAAATTTTGTAATTTCTTACTGGGCCGTTGTTTCGATATTGTTAGAATTCTCTTCATTAGACATCTGAGGCTAATAATAAAAGAGACAGTAATTTTATAACATATAATATTTTTTTATAACATTATACAGAGCCATAATCCATCACTTTTATCAAGAGAAAAAAATTTCAAAGAAAAATCTTGAAGACGTTCTCTCTTATCTCAAAAACAAAAATAGGATATATTATATTATAGAGAAAAACACAATAAAATAACAAATAATTTATTTTAGCCGATATAAATCACAAAGTTTAAAAAAATTATGTACAGTAATCTAAATTAAATCTTAATTATTTTATTATTTAATCTATTTATCCGTTTTATACATAACATTTTAATACTGTCCGGTGACTAGATAAATTTACAATACAGTAATGCCCCGCTTTACGCGAGGGATACGTTCCGGAAAAAACCGAAATTCCCGCGACTTTAGAGAAGTTGATGACTACATTATGTTTATACGCACTCTTTCGCGTAATGCGGGGCAACTGAGCGCGAAATTTGAATCTCGCGTTATAGTGAAACCGCGCATAACGGAGTCGCGTAAAGCGGGGTATTACTGTACTCAATGAATGATCAAGTTTAAAAGGGATATCTTAAATTTATTCGAATTTCGTATATTTATTTATTAGACATGATTATTTGTATTTAAAATTGTTTTCAAAACGTAATGCATAAATTTTAATTCAAGCAATATTTATTGACTAGTTTTAATTAATTATAATCTCACATTTGGCCAATATTTTATACCAATTTGTTGATATTGTAAATTTTGGAAAATTAATTAATTATGCTTTTTAAACATTATTTATAATATAATAAACACCCCACAGTACTTACAGTTGGTTAAAATTTATCAACGAAGGAAACGAAACGAATTATTATCATTGGTCAAAAATCACGTAAACAATATTTCAAGCATGTGATTGGTCTATTTTGTTTCTTACGGCTGAATGACATTTGGAGTTTTGAACTCTACTCAGTGAATCTATGCTTGAACGTAATTTCTAAATTTGGGCTTAAGAAGAGATCCTCATTCGACATATATAATTATATATTATTATTAATTAAAATTTTTTAAATTAAAAGTTTTCAATAATACAGTGCAACCTTGATATAAAGATACTGAAGGGATTCAGAAAATAATTCATTATATCAAGTAATTTGTTACAATGAGGTTCGTTATACAGAGGTTAGGTTGGTCTACGATTCGTTTTAACAAGGTTAAAAAAATATTAATCTCAGATTTACGTAGGTACTAATCTGCTTTCCCTGTTATAGCGAACGATTTCGTTAAATATAGGTAAATAATACGTTCTTTTTATATTTTGCAAAGATTGATAATTCGTTATAAAAAGGTTTTTAACAAATGTATTCGTAATGTAAAGGCATATTTTACATTAGCTCTTATGGGCAGTTCTAGGGGGTGTCGAAAAATTCGTTAAATCGAGGAAATCGTTATATTGAGGTTACTCTGTATTAGATTTAAAAGTAGTCCGAATTTAGACCACTGTTGGGTAACTGTCAGCCAAGTAGACCACCAGCCATGTTGCCATGAACACGCATATGACGATTGAGGTTGCCTGATTGGGAGAACCTGCAAAACAATTTAAATATAATTTGGTGAATCTTTCCCTGAGAATATTTTAGGATAGTTTTGAATGTTGTTAATGTGAAGTAATAATTCAAAATCAATAAATATAAAATTGAATATGAGGCTGCATGAGTCCCAATCTCTTTGCCTTTCATAAAACCACATTGATAAGATAAATTTAAAAAAAGTAAATAACTTAAAAATATAATTTTACAACTCATGAAAAAGAAAATTTCGATTTTACCAATGATTTTTGAGATACTCAATACAACAACAAAGGATCTACACCAGTGTTTCCCAAAGTGAGACCTACGCCCCATAGGGGGCAATTTGATTGTTAAGGGGAGCAATTCGAAAATGGACTTGACACGAGTTTAACCCTTTCGCTTCGGGCCATTTAAATGCAATACTAGATTTCGGTGCCAAATTTAACGAAAAAAGCAAATTCTTAAATAATTGCGGTAAATAACTATCAGGTCTAATTTCGCTTGTCGATACTAAAGTATCAACTGCGTGTTTGGTTACATAAGGGGGGCATAAGAATTTTAGAAAGACTAGGGTGGGGCATGGAACAAAAAAGGTTGGGAAACACTGATCTACAGAAACAAACTATGTACAATAACGACTTTAAATCGTTCTCTTGTAAAATTGTGATTTTGTAGATGCTACCATGTTAATAAAATTACATTAGAGATTTTCAGGAGATATGAACAGTCAATACCTACCTCAATAAACATAATTTACATTGGTACGGCTTTTCACCGGAATGTATTCTTAAATGTTTCGTCAGTGTTGAGCTATCGGAGAAGGCTTTCTTACATGATCTGCATCTGAAAAATATATTTCATTATTAATAGTTTGTGTAACTTTATTAACACATTATTCTACTTAAAATTCGTATTAGATTACATACTAAATTCAAATATCTTTATTGCATGTCACAATTATAATTAAGATGTCAGCATAGTTTAGTGTCAATGTGACATCCGGTCTGGGCACAGCATAATATAATTATATACACCTATCCCCCGATTTACACGGTAGATACGTTCCTGAGAAAAACGTGTAAATCGAAAATTAAAAATTTTCAAGTCAAAACCGTGTAAATCGAAAAGCTTGCAGAAAATGCATAATTTTGCTATTTAACAGTTGTGATTTATTTCAATATTTTTAGGTGTACACAGAAATAAAAATAAAATGCATTGACAGGTTAAAATATGTAACATATTACAGAAACACTGTTTTTTTATTTAATTACAATACATTAAACAGAAGAACAAAAAATAAAACCAAAGGTGTTTTATTATCCTTCATCACTGTCAGAAATTACTCTCATTCTTTTTTTCGGAATCGAAGGTTCGAATTCACTTTCATCACTCGAAGTTATTTGTGCCGATTCGATGTTTGAAGCAGAAATATTTACATGTGTACACAGCGCACGTGTTCAATCACAGTAGCATTTAGTAGAGTGCGATAAAAACAAAAAAAAACTTATTTGGAAAACCGTGTAAAAGCGAAAACGTGTAAAACAAGTACCGTGTAAATCGGGGGATAGGTGTATAGTTATTCCCCTCCCCTGTACGATGAATAAAATTGGCTTGTTTACTAAAAACAAACGAATCGATTTGAGATGAAGATGACTTACTGATACGGTCGTTCCCCCGAATGTGTTCTCATATGGGTGGTTACGCTAGAACTTTGACTAAATCTTCGGTCGCAAATTGGACACCTGTAACATTATAACAAACGCTCATTAAAAAGGCTAATTATAAGATAAATGACAACCTGTGTGACTGAGATGATTGTGTGTATGTTAGTGTGCTTATATATTATACTTAGGTACTAGCTTTATTTACATTAATTATATTATATTTTTTAAGATGCCTAATTAAACCTAAGCAAGAATTGTACCTACTAACATATAGTACACATGGGCGTAGTCAGCCATGGGCTCAGGGTGGGGCAGCAGTCTAAAATAGTATGTAACTATCAAACTATGTATTTACCTCTGTTAATTTTTTTTGTGTCGTCTAACGACTGTCGAGTGTGAACTTTCTTAAGGATATTAAGTATTATAGTTAGTAGCTAGACAATTAAGTTTTTTAGGTACGATTAGGTACGATTACAGGCTTGCCCCACCCTGCCCCACCGATGCTACGCCCATTATAGTACAAGCTAGGATTAGCGAGTTTCATGTAATTTCTTCTCGTCATATGCCTTTCCGAAATCTCGTAGATTCTGACTATGCGCAAGAGCATTATGTGAAATAAAGATTTTTTATTTTATTTTAATGTATCATAAGCCATTGAGTTAATAATAGTAGAAAAGACATTAATGTTTCTATGCTGAAATTAAATGGATCTATTTTATTTCGATATGTCATGATCAAATTGGAAACAAGTTGAGGTAAATTGGTTTCTTACATAGAAGAACATGATTACTTAATTCAGTGTAACTGAGCGTGAAAGCGAAACAAAGGAAATAACTTTTGCAGTCAGATTGGAAGCACTCTCTACGAGAGCCCATGAATGAATCAGCAGTAGTGTTTAAGACTTACCTAAAAGGCTTTTGCCCGGTATGTGTCCGCACATGCGCAGTTAAGTTGGCAGCCTGAGAAAAGCTCTTATTGCAGTCGCCACATCTGTACGGTCTTTCGCCAGAATGCGTCCGTAAATGCGTCTTCAAAGTGCTAGGCCTGGCGTAGGTCTTACCACATATCCTGCAGAGGTTAGGTTTTTGTTCGTCGTCTTCTGAACCGCTGAGTGCTCCCACCTAGGATATTATTAGAATCAAATATATATCCAGAGAAAAACGTTTAGCAGTCGGTGCTCTAGCCAGACGTTTCAATCTATACCAGAGGTAGCCAAGCTCCTTGATAGTTCGAGCCATTTTTCAAAATTTTACGCAACCCAATTAAATACCATAGTCTTTCACATTTGTTGTTATTAATTTAAGAGACATTTTAAAACACATACGGAACGATAATAACACAAAAATTAAAATCTATACCTGCGGTTCTCAAACTTTTTTATAAAGCCTTAATATAATTATAAAAAACTGATTTATATGTATTTATGAATAATCATATTGCAATGTAATATTTAGTTGGAATATTTAGATGTAACCTTATAATCTCCCTTTGGTAGGTATTTTTTGCAGTATTTTAGTCCTATTGTTCCGCGCACTTTGAGAATGGCTTATCTATACCACTATTAACTCTCGATGACCATGGTTTACGTTAAGTCGCGGGACACCTTTTGGGTCTTGTAAACTCAAAACGACTGAAATTTGGTATAAAAATATTATGCTAGTAGGGTCCATACCTAACACCATATATTCGCCTCCATAAAACAAATGAAATAACAGTGGTAACTCACCGCTACTTTTCCTGTGCTGTTCACACACCCGTAACCAAAGTCCTGATGCATTTGTCCCTGATGATTCAGCACATACCCATTCCCAATATTTTGCTCCAAAACTTTCTGATCATGAACGTACATTTTTGGTGGAGATTTCTTCGGAATAAGTTTTTGATTGGACAATTGTTTTTGAAATAATGGGTACGTTTTTTGAGTGTTTTGTAACAGAGGCTTGAAAGTTGTTGAAGCTATGAGCGGGTCTTGTTGTGGTGGCCTGAAGTCGGCTGTGAAGGAGTAAGTGGCTGACGGATACGTGCTCGAGTTGATTACATTCTGGGTTTGGGGGTATACCACGTTAACCGATGGCGATGGGGCATTTTGGTTCCATTGCACCTGAAATTTGTTAAAATATAATAAATACAGTGTAAACCGAGTTCGCTTCAAGCTATTTGTATGGAAATTTGAGCAGCGCCACCGCGTGCGGATTTGGAACTACAATATTTTAGATACTTTTTGTTAATTTTCGAACGTCTCGATCCTTCGTTCATTTGATAGATTGCTGGTGCTCGTTAGTCGTTAGTAAAAATTCATGATCCCGATTGCTAACGGATCCGTTTTATTTGTGACAGCTCGATTCGAAAGCCAGACTAAATTCGTGATAGCTACGCCCCTGTATCTGAGGCTATTTATAAAAGAAGAAGACTCTGTTATTAAGTTTTACACACTTACCTGAGAACATAACTGGTCAGGTGGACATCCATGCATCGTCATGTTCATGGAAACGTTAACGCTCATGGTCGGGAAGAGCGGCGCATTACCATAGTGCTCGTAATAAGGGTAACTATTACTTGCACCGTTCATCATCATCTGGCAACAATGATATATATATTTATAGTGTAATAGATGGACAATTAGATATTTCATTCTAATAATAACAAAACTAATATAATTGGTTGTTTCAGGCGTTACTTTGCGGCAATCATTGGCATCATCAGGATACGTGAAGTGGCGAAACGCGTCGAGACAAGTTATTGAATGTTGTAGCGGGGATTATAAGCAAAATAATTTTAAATAATTTCCTTTAATAACAAAACTCTTTATTGCTCTTAAAAATGTATTACAGGCAGTTCGTTTTACGGCGTTTATTTTTATTTATTTGAAAAACTTACAGTTAAATACAAAAAAAATAATATACATACAGATGGAAATAAAAAAAGTCAATTAAAGTTTTCGCCAATGAGAATGAAAATGAATGAATGAATTTCAATGGAAATCTCTAAACTCGCAAGTCGACTTAAGTGCTGTGTTTGTAGGCTTTTATTAAACCTTCCTAAACCTTCGTAAGTGAGAAACCTCTACGAGCGAGATTAATATTCGGGTCCCTTGAATTCTCCAATCCAGTGGGCTTATCACGAATTTTAGTCTGGCTTTCGAACCGAGTTCGCTTCAAGCGATTTGTATGGAAATTTGAGCAGCGCCACCGCGTGCGTATTTGGAACTACAATATTTTAGATACTTTTTGTTAATTTTCGAACATCTCGATCTTTCGTTCATTTGATAGATTGCTGGTGCTCGTTAGTCGTTAGTAAAAATTCATGATCCCGATTGCTAACGGATCCGTTTTACTTGTGACAGCTCGATTCGAAAGCCAGACTAAATTCGTGATAAGCCCATAGGTCCGACTCTGTACAACAGTTTTAATAATATTTATCATTCTTATATGTAGGTATACCTATATTGTTAAAAGACTTTATTGGTATACCCAATTCTGACGCGACTGCTGCAAAGACGCCTGATTGAAAGAATAAAAGATGGGGCAATAAGGCGCATAAAACTTATATAGGTACCTATATGATTAATAATAAATTTAGTTGAAAAAACGCGAGATCCGAACCCGATACCTGTAGTTGCTTGCACACACAAAGAAATTAAATTTACCTATCTCCATAACAACATTTCATAAGCTTCCTAACTTTAGAGAAAATCTAATCAATACAGCCTCCCTAACGTATTTCAAAAGGAACCCATAAAGTTGAAAAGGCGAATAAACAGAACTATTGCTATCACTCTTACTCTAAAGGGAATTGTTGTGTGTATGAAAGAGATAACTATACCTGGGGGTGACCGGTCTCCTGGCAATCCCCATGAACTACAGCGTGTTTTAAGGATAATAGAACGTCTGCCGCGTCCCCTCCGCCTCTTTCTCGGCAATCGCTGGAATTGTTTCGGCTGTTGGAAAGTATTATTTGTTTTGTATTATTTAACGTATCTGTCATTGAGCGATCAGATGAATTACTTGTGCAATAGAGAATTCATTATTAATATCTAGTATTTTTAGTTAGAGATAAAGCAAAAGGTATATTGATAGTATTTTATACAATAAAAAATAAAATAATAACAATTGAAAACATAGTGTTAATATCGGGTAATTCAATTTAGGAAGACTTTACTATATAATTAAGACTAGCTTTTACCCGCGGCTTCGCTCTCATTTTAAGTCATTAAACAAGTATCAGAGATCATTTCAATAGAAATGAATCGATATGATTCCAAACAGCTGAAACTATAATCAGTTGGAAACTATACTAAAAAATATATATTTTAAAAAAATAAAAAGTATCCTTCTAGTACCTCCAAAAATATATGTACAAAGTTTCATGATGATCGGTTAAGTAGTTGTTGCGTGAAAACGTAACAAACAAACTCACATTCACATTTATAATATTAGTAGGGATATAAGTAGCGATGTTACAAATTGATTACACAATTATAATACGTCATCAAATCAAATTAATACATTAATTGTTTAGTATTTTAATCATTGATTTATTTATTATTATTTTATCTATTGCCTTTGTTTTAATTATTGAAATTCGAAGTTTCCGAGACTTTTATTTGTTTTTTTAAAGTAAACTTTAAAAAAACAAGTGAAATAAAAAAAACAGTACAAAATAAAAAGTCTGGATACGAATATATGTCGATAAAAGTACAGTAAATATATATCTAACTATTTATTATAATTGTATATAAGTGTTAAAATGAAAAAATACTTACTTATATCCCGAGCAAGGTGAAAAAGGGAAGAGCGATGGCAAAGGGTCCAGCTCGAAAGGTGGTAGACCAAAGGACCCCATGTCTTCGGGTGTCCAACCCTCATTTACGTTAATGCTACCACCATCGATTCCATCGTTAAGGTTCACGTCGCAGTGTGCTATCGACTGGCCGATGTCGTCTAAATCTGCGTTCTGGATGCAGCAGTCTTCTGTGTCTTGCTGTGGGTTATTTATTAATCATTACGTCTGTAGTTAAGCAACCTATTATAGGTTTTATATGTAGATATATATTTTTACTAGCAGTTGCCCGTATCTACGTCTGCGTAATAATGAAGATATAAAGTACTATGAAGTTTAATGATGTTTCATATTTCAGTCAAAAGAAAATGCCTATCACACATCTGTCGCAAAATCCGTTCTTAGCTATCTACTAACTATAAAACTGCCTCCCTGCCAAATTTCATCTTTGTACGTCAAGCGGTTTTCGAAAATATTCTATAGCCTATATTCATCAGGGATAATGTGGGATTATAATGGTAAAAGAATTTTTCAAATCGGTCCAGTAGTTTCTGAGCCTATTCAATACATATAAACAAACAATCAAATGTTTCCTCTTTATTATATTAGTATAGATATACCTACATATTATAGGTGTTACATGTATTTTATATACATATATATTATTAATACAACATTGTAACCACTTTGCAATCTGATTTATGAATTGTTATTTACTTTGTTTTCTGAATGAAAGTTCAGTTTTTTTTTAAATTATTATTTTATGTACAGGCTATGATTGACGAGTTTCTTGTGGTATTCTCGTCATACGCCTTTCCGAAGTCACGATAGAGTCTAACGATGAGCAAGTTCTTTTCATTTCATTTCATTTCAGTGAATGAGACTTCATAATCATTATTTTGAATAGGAAAAAAATTAAACTTCATTTTAGTAAATGTAGAGTAGACCCCTTGACCTAGAGGTCTACTGTTGAAATCTTCTAAAAGCTCACTGGTAGTTAATAAGAAAACAAATTCCTAAACAAACCTGGGAACAATCGTCTTCTCTGAAATCTCGTAATGGTCCCAGATCTAGACAGGTGCAGATCCCGTCCCCGCAGTTCTGGAGCGAATCGCAGGTGTATTCGAGGGACACGCCGAACTGCGGGTTGTTGGGGACATAGCAGGCGTCCATCACTCCACCCCTCCGAATTATTGCGCAGTAGCATTACTTGCGCGCGGGGGAAGGACTGCCACAGACTCCGCCTTTGATGCTGTGCTCGCTTTTCAAACTTTCTTCTCGTTTTCACTCATTGTTCACTGTAATTGGTTTAAAATATGAACAACTTTTATAAGTAAGACGCAGTTACCGGGTTCAATTCCCGCTCGAAACAAATGCAAATATTGCAAATAGGATATTAAATAAAAAAAATAGGTCTAGGTCTTTACATGTTTATGTGGTTCTTGTCCTGATATCCGTAGCAGTATTCACATATATTATTATTATTTACATACACATAAAAATGGTAAAATTAATGACGATGTTAGAAGGATAAGTTGGTGCATCTCCATCCAAAGTGTATGTATGGAAAAAATATTGAATGTTGTTACGAAAAGCGACTGACACTCCATGGACTTTGTCTACTTCAGTCAGAATTAGGTAAGTATTTTTAAATCCCTATTTTCTAGTTTCAATATTTATTTATTTATTTTTAAAGTCTAACTACAAAATACATTGTATTAAACTTAGTAAAAAAACGTTTGAGAAATATATGCAGTAGGTAATCGTCTTTGCTGTACATACAAGTCCACGTTAACATTATCTTTATCTCCAGGCAGGGGAATCTCCCACAAATGGCTAATAAAAGAAAACTATATGAGATATCAACAAAAACAATTACCAAAAAGGTTATGACAGTCACATTACACGTAGATCCTGTTGCCATAAATTGGCACATTCAAGACGAAATTGTTAGACTCTGCGATTGGGAGGTTACCTTGCCCCTTGTATAATGGTTTCGACATAATAAACTCGATAGTAAGCTACTTAAAGACCTTTAAATTACATTCTTTATTCTCTTACATCTGTAAATTCCTATTGGAACAATTGGACTTGTCAAAAATACAATTATACTTAATAATACAAAACGCAGCAACTGTAATAGCACCTTGTTCACTTCAGCAATAAATATAATAATATTAAGTATTAGATGTCATTTGTTTTCGCAAATTGTCATTTAAAGTTTCATTTATTTGTTAGTTAACCCTTTGCACACCGTTGTCGCCGTATTTGCGACATTAAAAAGCAAGCAGTAAATCCGCTGGTTAGTTGTTTTCAAAGAGATTTAACCCTTCAATAGCCTCAACAAACAAATAGTTAAGAAATAAATGTTTTGTTTTATTGAAACGACTCTATTTTTCTTCTACATCATAGGTGTGTACTTATAACTAATAGAGTGCTGGAGTTACTAATAGCATCTATGCGTTACTGGGCTGGAGTGCAAAAGGTTAATATTGTTTATTTAAACAATAGCGACCCATCCCGGTTTCGCACGGGTGGACATTTATTTTTGAACATTTAGAATTTTAGAAAAAGCGATGAAATACATTTTATGGCAATATTTGGCATCCTTGGGTTACATTATTGTAATTTTAGTAAGAATCCTTATTTTTTTTTTCCTTTAATTTATATAACCTATATTGATCAGTGGTAATGTAGCATTCAAATGGTAAAAATTTTTTTGAAATCGATTCGATCGTTTTTGAGGTAAATCGTTACAAACATACAAAAATACAAATTTTTCCTCTTTATAATATCAATTTCAGATTTCACTACTTAACTAAGTTACTAAGCTATCAAATCACGACTTGGTCTTCCTCTTGATGTATTTTTTAGTCTACAGGAAATTATTAACGTTATTATAAGCATTAACGGTATATGTTAAACAGTTAGTTTGTTCTGTGGGCTTATCACGAATTTAGTTTGGCTTTCGAATCGAGCTGTCACAAGTAAAACGGATCCCTTAGCAATCGGGATAATGAATTTTTACTAACGACTAACGGGCACCAGCAATCTATCAAATGAACGAGAGATCGAGACGTTCGAAAATTAACAAAAAGTATCTAAAATATTGTAGTTCCAAATCCGCACGCGGTGGCGCTGCTCAAATTTCCATACAAATCGCTCGAAGCGAACTCGGTTCGAAAGCCAGACTAAAATTCGTGATAAGCCCACTGATTCCCGGTTAAAACGAATTTTTTTGCGGTTTTGGCGTTCTATGGTACACAGTTTCCAGTTTCATTAAGTTATAATGTGTTTATTATTAGCATGTTAAATTTACATTCATCTAAGTTAAATGAATTTATTAAGTTAATGTTTAATGACAATATAAATTGTATTAACACTAGATTTACCAGACCAATCAAAATGACTGGTCTTGCAAGATCAAATTAAAATTCCTACTGCGTGTAACATTTTCTTTAATTCTTCTAATCTTCTTTAATTTATAACAGAAGAATTAGTTTTATGAATTTTATATTATTTTATATATATTTGCAACAAATATATACTTTTTTGGTTTTCGTAGAAATAGGTATATTTGGGCTGGTAAATCTAGTGTTAAAAGTCTATATGGTAATTAAAATTATTATTACAATAAAATAATTACTCATTCACCTTTTTAAATTTACTTTTAGTAATTGGACTCCAATAGAGCGCTTTTACTCGTCAATACAAATATAAATGAAATAAATTTATTAATTTAATAATTATCAATTTGATTTAGCTGCTGTATACTGGCATTGTCCACTTACATGCTAATGTCATAATAATATATAATAAATCTACTATGATGTAGAAGAATAGCTGCTGTATAGGGGCATTGTCATCCTATTGTATATCTAAGGGTAAACATAAAATGACATTGGTTATGTCCAAGCTGTTATTATCTATAACATAATTAAATATAGAATGTGTCTTAATTTTAATTTATTACTATCGTCTACATTCTATAAAACAAAGTCGATAAGAAGCTAAATATTATACGTGATTTCATTTAGTTTTACTAATAGGCATATATTACTATAATGATTTTATTATACGTATAAATCAGAGTCTAATGTCATCACTAGATAAAAAAGAAAAGAGTCAGCATAGTGAATAATAATTATCAAAATAAACAATAAAAGTTAAAAGTAAATAACCACTAATAACCTATTTTAAATATTGTGAAATCTGCAAAAAATATTAAACGAATTTAGTTGCTTTTTTCTAAAAAGAATTTACCGCGTCGTGTCACTAATTGAAAAAAAAAACCTAATCAAAAGTCTAATTAATATTTTGTTAAAGAAAAAACTAAAGAAATACATACCTTAAAAAGTGATAATAATAATCCAATTGGAAGACAAAAATATAGCGCACATTATTTCAACACAAGAAGAACACCACCGTGTCACTAATTCAATTAAAACACTTGCGCAGTGCCATCACGCGCAATGGACAGCTTCCTGGACAAAACCACCAACCCCTTGAACTACTTGGAACTAAATGACTAACTTTGATCAAACACCCGCCCCCGAAGTAATTGGACGATTATAACTAACCCCACGGCCTTAAAAAAACATTGACATATTGCGCGCGGGAAAAGTTGTCAGACATGTTGTTTTTTTTTATTTGTGACAATGTGTTAAGTGAATCTGATTGGTTTTCTTTAATACTTATTGGTTTTGTTATTAAATAATATTGCCGGAACTTTTTGTTAAAATAGCTTCAAAATAGAAATATATTTTTTATCCGAATTAAAAGCTTTGTTAATTATTTCATGTACAGGCAATGATTGACGAGTTTCTTGTGGTCTTCTTCTCGTCATACGCCTTTCCGAAGCCATTGTAGAGTCTAACGATGAGCAAGTGCACGCCTTTAGTGCCTATGCTAATAAACTATTTTTATTTTATTACTATATCACATATATAAACTGCATAATAATCTATATATATAAAAATCAATGGCACTTTTCGTTGTAATTTTATAACTCAAGAACGGGCTCACCTATCCAAACCAAATGTTTAGGCTTTGTTCGGACTATTTAGTAGATGGTTTATGTGAAGTTGGCACAAAATCGGTAGAGCGGTTCTTCATTTATCACATTTTTTGTAACAAATTAATTCAATAAATGGCATATTGTGCTGTCAAATTGAAACTATTTTCAGTGTTGACAGTAATTGAAACTTTTTATGTCATTCATGCTGTTTGATGCATGAATTTGATGTTCCAATTAATATTTTTTAATAAGCACGTACCGGGCCGCTAGTATAGTATAAATAAATACAACAAAAAAGGTTAATATTTGAAGATTTTTTAAAAATGAAAAGCGATTTTAGTACTGGTATTTTATTTGTATATTATTTAATTAAAACAGATCAATTGTGTTTTTATCATAGGATCTGCATCTCAATATTAGGCAACAAATTTGGTGTTATATCTCGTATATGATATATTGGACCACACATGTTGTGTCCAGTCAACTGAACTGATGGGTTTTATACGTGGGTCGCATAATCTGGTTCAAAACAGAAGCAGTCAGGTTTTTTCTTTGTTACAAATTAGTATAGATATTGATTATGTCCTGATGTGAGCGCGAAAGTTTGCATAGCAACAGTGAGTCGGATTAAATCAATCAAAATAAATGTGATAGTAACCTAACCTGGATAAGCGAGAATTCAAAGTGTAGCGGCTACCGTCACTGCCGTCACAGCCACGACACGCCTAGGCACACGAGGTCGCAGCAACCCACAAGCTCGACCAATGAGCGCGAGCTGCTGGTATTACGTCATAGTAAAAGACACTAGTGTTTTATTATAAGTCCGCTAAAAAAGATACCGAATATTATTCTCACTTATAGAGGTTAAATAAAAGTCAAGGAATATGGCGCTTAAGTCGACCCACGAGTTATGAGATTTCCATTGAAATTTTATTGTAAATATTCCCACTCACAGAGGTCTAGAGTAAGAAACTCTCACTCATAGAGGTATTTGGGATTAACACTAGAACTACTAACCGGTCAATATGATCGGTTTCAAAAATTCTTCACAAGACTTTTATATACAACCCTACTCGTTATTTTTTGTAAACGATTCTATTATATTTAATACTTTGCACGCACAAGTCATCCGGTCATTTTGACCGGTTGGTAAAAATAGGTCATATTGACCGGCTCGTAGTTCTAGTGTTAAAAGTGATGGGACCTGACCATTATTCTCGCGTAGAAGTCCTGCGTTTGATTCTCATATCTATTGTTTCGATATTAGTTTCGTGTTTGAGTGTTATTTCTTTGTCCTTGTCCTAAGTCCTATAACACAGAGTGTCTAATTTATAAATTATATATAGGTATATATATTTAAATAATTTACAAACTATCGTCAATAGAAAAAGGTTACAACGGCGATGTAAATAATTTTATAAATAAAATTGTCATTTTTAAATTAAGAATGTGAGTAAAAGAAATGAAGAACGCGAGGGACGTGCAAATGGGGGCTTCGATGTTGGCTATAAGATATATCTATTTCTATATTGTTCTATACTAATATAATAAAGAGGAAACATTTGATTGTTTGTTTGTATGTGTTGAATAGGCTCCGAAAATACTGGACCGATTTGAAAAATTCTTTTACCATTAGAATCGTACATTATCCCTGATGAACATATGCTATAGAATATTTTCAAAAACGTTTGGGATCCATATGAAAACTTCAATAATGTAACCCAAAGTGTGAAAAAAACATTATATTGCGTACGCTGCGGAAATTATTGACAATAGAGCAAAGTGATGTACAACAGTTTTATAGAGGACATCAATATCTACAAAAAAGTCTGCGATACCATATGTCTAACTATTACAGTTATGTCGCAATAACTGCTTTTTCATGTTAAAATTTATTCATTCTTCATTACTACGCTAACGAATTCGCTGGCAACTAGTTATAAATATTTTTAATTGTAATATAAATTAAATAGTATATTACGGTTTTTATTCAGAGTTCATAGTCTTATTTGCCTAAAAAAACGTTTAAAAAAACTTCTCTATTTACATATATATGTAATTTCCCTATCAAATTGTAATTCAATGAAGTGTATAGGCGAAAAAACTTCATCATGTGAGGTCTGTTGTTTTTACACGTCCAGGCATTACCGTTCATTGATTCGAGAGATTCTCCGGCATTTCGCTACGAAATAACTTATAATATGCGAATTTTTTATTTCACACGGTTATTAATTACGCTTAAAGATGATTTTTCTCATGAATTTTTAACGTGTATCCATAAAATAATGTTTTTAATGTTTAGCACTATTGACATATAGGGTGTATCTAAAGTAAGTTTACATTTGTTTAGCTGACTGCGTGGAAATATGAACTTTCTTTTGAGTCACCCTATATATTATATATATATATATATATATATATATATATAAATGTTGAGGATCGATATGTATTTTAGTATTAAGTTCAGCTTGTTGATAAGCTGAACTTAATACTAAAATACATATCGATCCTCAACATTTCACCTGTCGGAAAGTCGTCCGTTCGGAATCGGAAGTATTGAGTTTCATTATCCGGTCATTGGATATTACGGATAAAATGTAACTACGCAAAAGGGTTGTCTCTACGGATTAATGATTTGTAAAAAAAATGCGGTTATTTCTCAAAATTTTGTCGAAAAAGAAACATTATATACTATTTTTTGTATATAATTACTAGCGTAAAAACAAATGAATTCATTTGGCTAAATCTAGCTCGTAGTTCGTAAGAAAAATATTGGTTAGAATCTATATATAGTAGAAGCTATAAGGAGGTGATTAGCAAGGAAACTAGTGACTTCGTCTTAGACCTTTTCAATCCCAATTTCTTATAAAAGATCAATTAATATCACATTTAAATGTATTCCAAATTACATAATATTGTCATTATTGTTGACGAATTATATAACGAGTTTCTTGTGGTCTTCTTATGCCTTTCTGAAGTCATTGTAGAGTCTAACGATGAGCAAGTGTACGCCTTTAGTGCCTATGCTAATAAACTATTTTCATTTCATTATTGCTAAACCTTCTATAGTTGAACCTCGGATAACGAGTAGCTCGCTTAACGAATAGAACTTTCCTTGCTATTGCTACATCAGTCTATCTTTAGAAACTTATGCTAGCTACTTAAGATTGTTTCGCTTAACGAGTAAGACTCCAGAACGAATTATGCTCCTTATGTGAGGTTGGGCTGTATATGCATTTCGTTTTGTACTATTATGTAGTACAGTGGTTCTTAACCTTTAAGTGATTAGGTCTACTTAATAAAAGGGTCTTGCTATGGACCACCAACTATTTCGTAGTGATCCGCAATAAGTGTAAATATAAATAAAATTAATGTAAAATGGAATAACAGTAATAGTACATTTTTTAATGGAAGTGTTACATCATTGTAGAAGAAATTACATAGATATACTGATATCTACCCTAGAACTGCCCATAAGAGCTAATGCAAAATATGCCTTTACATTACGAATACATTTGTCAAAAACCTTTTTATAACGAATTTTCAATCTTTGCAAAATATAAAAAGAACGTATTATTTACCTATATTTAGCGAAATCGTTCGCTGTAACAGGGAAAGCAGATTAGTACCTATGTATAGCTGAGATTAATAATTTTTTTAAGCCTTGTTAAAACGAATTGTAGACCAACCTAACCTCTGTATAACGAACCTCATTGTAACAAATTATTTTATTACATTAATTAGCTGTAATATTTTTACTAATTAACACGCTTTTATTGGCTTGGGTTGTATGTATGTATGTATGTATGTAACGGAATCTTTGAGCATAATTTTCACCAATTTCCAGAAGTCTGATTAATTTGATTATATTTTTAAATCACGATTTAGTTCCACTAAATGTAATAAACACACCTATAAATATTACAAGGCAAAGACGCATGCGCGATGCATAAAAAAAGTAAAGTTCTTTAAACATGCTACATTGTAATCACACCTGTATTTGCCTTGCGGCTAAAACGAACAATTGTATTTTATCTCGCTGGTAACACTGACAGGTATCTCATTGTTATTGTCGAGGGGTAACTAACTACCCCTAGTTTACAAAATTGAGATTTACATTGATTTATTTTTATTCACATAATATGTATAACAATATTAATATGGGGGTTAAGACAACCTTCAAGAAAGATGCAGGCGTTATATCTTCTCAATTTCTGACTCTCAAATCTGGTAAGTGTTAGCAGATCGAGCCTTGGGAACTAAAAACCGAAACCTTCAAGAACGCGACGTTAGGCAATTCGGCTTAGCGGAGCACGCTTTCATCTTGAAGCTGCAAGAAGAACTAGGATCCACACCCAGCTAGTGGGATCTCCCCAACTTTGACAGATTTAAATAACCTCAGCAAAGAATATTCACAGCTTGCTGGCGAGACAGCTAAAGTATAAGAAGTCATGAGTGGCAATAAAGAAACCCAGAGAAGGGATATATGTATATTCTTGCAAGCTCTAATAGGTTCTTCCTTTTCGGTCGTTTCAAGCATGACAATATGATACATAAAACGACCGTAGTCTATGGCTTTTACACGTCTTCCTTAATACATTTAAACCCATAGATAATTGAGCGAACAGTTAACAAAACATTTCTGCATGTAGCCGCAGTCACCCCATTTCTAATCACCAATTTAACTACCCTTTTGAAGATAAAATAACATCAGTTCTCATAGAAAACAATAACAACCGTGAAAGCAATACCACCAATCGGAAATGTAAATAAAAGATAACATGTTTGTAACTTAATATTTTATTGCGGATTTTAAACATGTCTTTTGTGTTAACAGTGATGTGCAGTTGGTAATAAAATACTCGAGTCGAATTTGTTCTAATTTATTCTGTTATAACATTCTTACAATTATACTTAATGTAATGTAGTTTAAATAAAACAATGTTTATTATTGTTATTCGGAGGTGCCTTTATTCGTACTTCTTGTGATAGAATGACAACTGCTGTTGGTTACATCTGACTCTTTTGCAAAATTTAATCAAAATTTAATATTGAATAATATTCTTATACACTAAATTTTTTTTAATTTTAATTTTTTTTATTAATTTTTTTATTTTTTATTATATTTTATATTATTTTGTTATTTACATTAACATATTTTTATATTAATTTAAGTTATATTTAGAATGTAAGACGAATGTGCAGCGCCAAGACAAATCAACACTGGTTTTTGGCGCCAAGGCAACAAATTGTAAAAATTTATTTAAAAATAAACGTTTTATTTATTTATATGAACAAACTGTATGCTGTCTCTTTATTCTCTTCAAATTCCTTAGAAATAAATAAATTACTTAATGTTTAACAAAATTAAAAGGAATACAATATATTATGAAGTAATAAAGATCGAAATAATACAATACTATACAATAATATGCAGCAACTATAATAACGGCTTGTTCACTTCAATATATATCTATTCAAAGTTTAAAAAAACTATTTTTTACACATTTTGGAATCTGAAGTCTACGGATAGACGCGGACACTACGATAAGTAGGTTTTGAGACAAGTTTTAGAATGTCAAAATAAAGGTTTATACAAGTTTATAGCCGACTATCTCTCATTCTGAGGTGAAACCCCTAATATTCTTGGACTAATAATAATTTTAAATACTAGATTTCATTTGTTTTCACAGATTATCATTTGAAGCTTCACTTACAACTTTGTTTTTAGTTAATTGAATGAATGAATGTATGAAAATCGTTTATTAGCATAGGCACTAAAGGCCTGCGCTGGCTCGTCGTTAGACTCTATATTGGCTTCGGAAAGGCGTATGACGAGAAGAAGACCACAAGAAACTCGCCAATCGTAGCCTGTACATAAAATAATTAACAAAAAATAAAACTGAATTTTCATTCAGAAAAAAAAAGTAAATAACAATTCATAAATCACATAATTCACAAGAATTAAAATTAGATCAGATCCACGGTGCAACCACACAGGTATCAGCCCACAATTACATGAAAAACTATGCCGGTGAGTAGCAAAGAGAGAAGCATGGCACACAGTTTAATAATAATAATAATAACTCTTTATTGCACACATTATTAGAGAATAAGATAAAAAAAAAATAAAAATAAAAAAAAACAATAGGCGGCCTTATCACTGAGTAGTGATCTCTACCAGGCAACCAACCTTTAGGTAGTAAATCGCGAATTTAGTTGGGGTTAAGGGTGCAAAAAAAAAACAAAATATAATAATATATACCAATAAATAATAAAAATATACAAAAAATATACATACTTGGTTAATTTGGTAAATCGTAAATAAAATAAAACTCAAGTAATATATGAGATTTGTTATTATGTCGCATCACTACTTACTACAATTTCAATTGATCTACATTCAATTAGACGATGAGAGATTGGCGCGTGCCACACGCGTGTCTATACCGATTTCCCGCTATTTTTGTAGCAAATACGAAGGCCTATGCTTGATTGTTAACCGATCTTGTTTCGAATCGAAAATGTCTTTTGTTTTTATTTTTAACTGCATATTTAATAATAAAAATCGTATAATTGCTTACTTGCTTACTTAGGTTTTATTATGTACATAAATAATTAATTTTTAATTAATCGAAAATAATGATTTATTAAGTGCGTACTTGAATGAATGAATGGAAGAATAGCGCTCCTTATCCGATAAGTGGACCACATTATCTCCTTAGGTAGATAATTATTGTTATTTAGATTGCGCATCTATTTTTAATCTTTACTTATTTTATGATTATTAAAAACCTTTTAGATATTGTAATGGTATTCACATAGTAATTTTGGGATAATAAATTTTCAATAAAATAATGCTCTATAGTGTTGACCCTTTAACTTTGAAAACGCAATAAAAATGTATTATATTAAAATGTTGATGGAAAAAAGCTGAAAGCGCGGGAAAGCTTCGGCATCGCAGCCGAATCGATATTTCTTTTAAGGTTTCCTACTGAGTATTATGGCTTCCCTTTTATTCAGGGGAAAATTAATCTAGCCAACATTACAACTCTGCGTAGTTTCCATATGAAATATAAGGACAGATATTTAAAAAAAAAATCATATTTGTTTTCCCTCCAAAAACTTCCTATAGGGTTCTTTGTGTTGACCGTGTTTCATAATGAAATGAAATGAAAATCGTTTATTAGCATAGACACTAAAGGCGTGCACTTGCTCATCGTTAGACTCTACAATGACTTCGGAAAGGCGTATGACGAGAAGAAGACCACAAGAAACTCGTCAATCATAGCCTGTATGAAACAATTAACAAAAAAAAAAAACAAATGAATTTTAATTCAGAGAAAAAAAGTAAATAACAAGCGAATGGAGAGACGCCGACACAATGACCGCCACTGCTGAATAAAAGCAAAATTGTAATAATAAAATAAATATTTTTATTATATATAGGTATATTAATTTGTGCTATAACTAAAACTAAACAAAGCAATATATATGGCTTGCTAAAAAAGAGCAAAATGCATTATCTTTGTTCACTAAGTTATGGACGCTCCTATTCGTTTAGCTTCTTATATACCAGGTGCTGCCAACTTGCGGTTTCGAGCCACATGCGGCTCTTTGTGGCTCAGTATTAACTAATCAGCATCTCAAAGAATTACTAAAAAGTGCTGTCACTAAATATTAACCAAATTTCAAAGAGTTATATCAAGAAAAGTAAAATAAATATGTTCAATTTTTAATACTTAAATACAAATACACATATTTTATACTTTTATTTACCTACCTATATGTTTTCAATAAATATAATTTCTGTAAAAAAAATTGTTTAATACCTTTTAAATACGTATTTAATTGCGGCTCGCGAATAATTTCCAATTTTAAAAAATGACTCTTGACTATCAAGGAGCTTGGCCACCCCTGATATACCTATACCATAATATAATGTATAATGTTTATTATTAAATTGTACATAAATGATATATAGTTATTTAAATTCCTGTTTTATTTAAAAACCAAAAACAAATGAACCTAAAAAGTAAACTATATTACAAAATAATGGAGGTAATTTATTCTCTAGTTATTATTTTAAAATTGTAGGTTGAAATACAATATAACGAAAACAGATTGATAATAAATAATAATGAAATTAACAGCGTTTAATATTATTCAACGTTTCGATAGTTTTAGAGTGATCGTGGTCGCGACCTGACTTTAATAAGCTTATCACGAATTTAGTCTGGCTTTCGAATCGAGCTGTCACAAGTAAAACGGATCCGTTAGCAATCGGATCATGAATTTTTACTAACGACTAACGAGCACCAGCAATCTATCAAATGAACGAAAGATCGAGACGTTCGAAAATTAACAAAAAGTATCTAAAATATTGTAGTTCCAAATCCGCACGCGGTGGCGCTGCTCAAATTTCCATACAAATCGCTTGAAGCGAACTCGGTTCGAAAGCCAGACTAAAATTCGTGATAAGCCCACAGGTGAGGTCAGTGTCGCTGCGATCACGATTGCTCTAGAACTTTCAAAATGCTAGTTTAAAATAATAAAATAATAAACGTAATAGTAATTTGTAATAAAAACCACTATATTCTAAATTAGTTATTAAATCAAATAAGTTTAAATAAATCATCATATGACAACATGGTTGTAAAGATGTTATACAAACGCCTGAATTTATGATATCCCAACAAATCCTATACTATCATTAAATAAATAAAATAAGTAATTAAATTGAAATTTTAGTTATATAGCTTGAGTAAAGTCAAAAAAATAATGGAATACAATATTTAATTTTCGTATCTTTGATTTTATTAATTAGTAATTACACTATTAAAAATAATTTAAATTAAATAAGTAATCAATATAATTCAATATAAAGTTAGGTAATTTAATATTTCACACAGCAACACTGAATGTGTCGTGTCAAAATTCATATCCACGCCAAGGAGAGACTTGTGAAAAAAATCTTCAAGTGTCAATCAAGCGCCAGCGATCATTTGTGGAAAGAAATTTCAGTCATATATTTTCTTATTACATTTAGATAATCATTACAAGTGTAATTCTCATGTAATACCTAACAATAAACCATATAAAAATGTACCATGTGTAAATAAGTGTGTCGTGGAACCGTTATAATAATTTTGGGTGATTGTTTCGTCTTCTAAATGTATAATGTCACTAAGGTCGAAAGCCCTGGCGTTGGTGGAGGTGCTCCTGCGAGTGCCTCCCCTATTCGTCATAGATGGGATACTTAAGTTCAGTTTGGGCATACCGCCATCGGTTGGTGAGATAAGCGGCTATGTGAACGTGACCCTGGAGCAAGCACCAACGAGTGATGAAGAAATTTTATTCTCAGATCCAAATGCTGTATATTTATTATTTTTAAGGATCCTAGTGTGCTTCTTTGGTGAGTAGACGTTTTGCAATATTATTAAGTGTTGTCCAAGGATATTTATTTTTGTTGAGTTTGTGACATATTTGGTTGTGAAATTAGTAGTTTGACATAAGATGGAGAGCATTACAATATTCTATTAACCTTCAGTATATGTTGCACATAACTCTATATTTCAAGATACACACAGTTCATTTCACATACACTAGAACTTTCTTTTGGTTATGACATATCTAGAAACATTATTTAGCCATGTGACACCCTGTTAAACAAACTATTACTGTATAAAAGTATTAACAAAATATTTAAAATGTAAATAAATTGATTACATAATTATAAGCAGTCATCAAATCAAATTATAATTATGTTTGTAAACAGAATCCCTATTATGTGATCTAATATTATTATTAATGTATCTAATCTTTCTTTTTTAATTTTTTAGTAATTAGGCTCCAATAGAGCGCTTTTACTCGTCAATACAAATAAAATATAAATGAAATAAATTATTATCAATTTGATTTAGCTGCTGTATACTGGCATTGTCCACTTACATACTAATGTCATAATAATATATAGCAAATCCACTATGATGTAGAAGAATAACTGGTGTGTAGGGGCATTGCATCCTATTGTATACCTAAGAGTAAATATAAAATGACACAGATTATGTCCAAACTTTTTTATCAGTAAGATATCCATCTAACATGTAATATGATTTTTGAATAAGTTTGCTTTTTATGATTTTCTTGAACTGATAAGAGGGAGGCTACTAATATCATTGGGCAGTTTATTATATGACTTTATGCCAAGCTCGATGAAAAGACGACTCGTTTTACGGAGACAGAAATTAGGAATGTGCAGCATAACCCTCCCTTCACATTTTTTTCTTAATAAATATTTAAAGGTTGGCTGGTAGAGAATGCTACCTAGCATTAAGCCCGCCTTGTACATATGTACCAAGTTTTTAAATAAATAATAAACAATTAACCCCATGAAATTCATAATTTTGTCTTTTAACTTGAATATTTGAAGTTATAGTTAAATATAATTTAATTTTTAATATTTTTAAAACTCCTTCATATACGCACTTGGTAGAAGCAAATTTAATATGCTTTCGGTCTATATAATTTTGTTGTATAAATTAGTACCATACACCTTCCCGAGGTAGTACCATCACTTTCAAACGTGAACCTGTGAACCTAGTCACATTTCGGGAACAACTTGGAAGTTGCTAGGTATTCTCTTACCTGTGATTAATTTACATTATTACTAAATGTCCAACACCCACCCCAAATCATATCATATTTTAAGAATAAATTTGTTTTCAAATTCTCTAATAAAATATTTATAGTTTATTTATTCTTAATTATATTTGAAATAAATTAAAAGGTGCTCTTCTGTTGTTTTCTTCCTTCGCTTGTTTCTTAATTAATCAATTAATTTATATATTTATAAAGCCTACCTACAAAATTACATTAGAACTACATATTATAAAAAGGACTACTATTATATAAACTAAATGCATGCTCGAGGTGATAAAGGGATAGATACTAATTAATTGTTCAATTGAATATTATTGAAACAAGTGAAGGAAGAAACAACAGAGCTCTTTTTTTTTGTATGCTTATTATATCATATTGATTTGTGTGATTTTTCCAAGAATATTAATAAAAATTTAGCCCAATCATGACGACATAACACAATATTAATAACTACTTCATTATCATAACTTGTTATCATTTATTTTCCAATTATTGTATTATTGACATACTGCTCCCTATTATTGCTGACTCACGGTCTGGTCATGCTGAATTGGATTCCCTAATGCAGCCATTCTCATAGTGTGTTCCGTGGAACCCTAGGGCTAAAATACTGCAAAAAATACCTACCAAAGGGAGGTTATAAGGTTACATCTAAATATTCCAACTAAATATTACATTGCAATATGATTATTCATAAGTACATATAAATCAGTTTTTTATAATTATATTAAGGTTTTTTCCATCGCCAAAAAAGTTTGAGAACCGCTGCCCTAATGCATCCGTTCTTACTCATATGGTCTTTATGCCAGTACCCCTTGATGTTTTGGTGAACTATAAGGAAAGTTTTCGAAGTGTTCAGGAATTTATTTGTCGGTATATCAACCGAACTCCAAGCATACATGTTGGACTGTCTCGTACTGCTGCGAATAGCCTTAATATAGAGGGTTGTCTGTAATTTTTGTCTATATATATATTTATTAATAAGTGTGTGTGTATATTTTTAACACTTCTGTTGACTAATTTATGACAAGTTGTTCAGTCATCCGGACTATGATAACTGTACGATTAAAAATAATCAAAATAAACGCGATTGTAAACTATATAAAGATAACAGGCGGTTGGTCACATGCGGGGCTATTGTGAAGATATTTGACCTGCAATAATTGACGAGTTTCATGTGATTTCTTCTCTCGTAGAAATAAAGTAAAGGGCCAATGCGAAATTAGTAACTTCAATACTAATGTATTGATGTTTCAATTGTCAATGAAATGAAAAGAAAATCGTTTATTTCGTTCATCGTTAGGCTCTATCGTGACTTCGGAAAGGCGTATGGCGAGAGAATATCACAAGAAACTCATCAATCATAGCCTGTACATAAAATAATAATAATTAAAAAAAACTGAATTTTAACTCAGAAAAAAAGTAAATAATTTATAAATCAGATTGCACAGTCGTTACAATAAATGTCAAATTAATAACATATATATGTATAAAAAATACATGTACAATGAATAAAGATGTTCGGGACTAAAGCCCGTAATATATTATATCTAATTTTAATTGTCTTGTTTTCCTTATTGTATTCTATAGTTAAATATAGTTCACCAAAACTTGTCGTACGTTTTTTTTGTTAAGTTCCACTATCTACGGTGACGTCACTGCTACGTCATAGTTACGTCACGATCGATATCTGTCGCGTTGTCAACAGAGCGTGCGATACCGGTATGCATAAATTTGTGTGTTTATGCTATATGATATTTTAGGAATAGACATGTTATTGCTATTTAGGATAGTAATTTGAACTATAAATAGATATGGGTATATATCGCTCCTTCGCATTCTTCTACTCTTTATTCTAAAAAGCTCTAACCTTTGCGATGCTACTTCTCTTCCCATCTTTAAAAGAATATTATCTCCCTTCCTAATATTTATGTATTATTATTGTCGTTATTAGCTTATGTATATACCTATGTAACATGGTATGTATTGTGTGTAGTTCATCTTTATCTATATTTGTATCTATTTCTCTTCTGCATTGCTCTACATCTCAAAGTTGGTTGCCTGGAAGTTGCTTACTCGCTTACTCTGTATTATTAAGTTATAAATAAATAAATATATTACTTTGAGAGAGAGAGAGAGAGAGAATGTAAGCAATCTGTTGTTAGAGAGAGATAAATACATATCCTTAATTAATACCTATGTTAGTATTATTAGCAGCTGCAATTTAATTAAACCTATGAGACTTAAAAAATGAACTAAAAGTAATAATCCAAAAGCGACGTCCGACTCTAACGCGAGATGATACGAGACTAAACCAATGCCGGGCAATTACCTTGCTTTTATGTTGTCATTACATACAATTACACATTACGTAAAAAGGCACTAGAATTGTACCTACTAATACTAACATTATATTGTATAGGCTATGATTGGCCAGTTGCTTGTGGTTTCTTCTCGTCATATGCCTTTCTGAAGTCTTGTAGATTATGACTGTGCGCAGGAGACTCTACTCTAAAGTCATATAGATTTTGATTAATTGAGGTTCTGTTTATTAGTATAGTGCAAAAGAATTTTTATTTTTTTAATGTAGGTAGTTATAAAAAATAATTTCTTCACGATAAAAAGAAGTTCTGTATTTTAAATATTTTAATTAAGTAATGCACATTAGCATTGTATTCTTTCCGTTTAACGAAAAGAGGCTAAAGTTCGTTGACCTTTGAACTAATTTAAACGGCCATCTGTACATGTAATTTTCATTAATTTGTACAAATTATGTACCTGCTGCGTGATCGATGTGTGGTATTTTTTTGCGTTTAGAGTAAACGCTCCTTATTTGTGGGGTATATTATATATAACGTAACCATACGTCCCGTTTTAAACGAGACCGTCCCTTTTTGATGGTTCTCCGTCCCGGTGTCTCCAAAAAAGCTTCGGGACGCAAAATTATCCCGTTTTCCAACGTCTTTATCTACATCGCGTTGCAAAAAGTAACCGAATGGAATAATCTAAGGTAAATTATTTATAAATAAAAGCCAAGAATTTTATTCTTGCTTAAAATCATCATTAGCTGCATTAAAACAAATTTGTTTCTCTGAAAAATATCATAACATCCACTTGTTTCATGAATACTCGAGACCCAAAACTTGAGGCCAAATATTTATTTATCAAGTATATTACATATGGTGAAGGCAAAATTTTCAATAATATTGTGCCAAAAGTGATTAACACTAGGTTTACGGACGTTTTCTATATACCTACTTCTACCGAAACGAGTCAAATTGACGCATATCGTAGAGATAGGTATACCATATAGACAAGTTCAGTAATTCAACACTTTTAAATAAAATAGACTTCAATTTATATTTCCCTCGATCAATGAATAAAAGTCATACAAAGAGATAAAATAAAAATTTAAACAGTTTTTGGTAATTCTCTGATAAAAGTCAAAATGCGTCAAATTGACGCGTCCCGTAAACCTAGTGTTAAATGTGATGAAAGCTTAATACAGTTTAAAAATAAATTGAAAACATATTTGGAATTAAAATGTTTTTATTCAGTTGACGAGTACTTCAGTGATACGAAACAGGAAATTAAACTAAATAATCAATTGAAATTAATAAATTATATATTATATTGTTGTGTTCTGATCGGGTGTCACATTGACACTGAATTTATTACATACTTATTACATAATCTATGTCATTTTATGTTTATTCTTAAGCCGAGTCTCCTGCTCCTGTTTCTTCGAAACATTAGACAAAAACATTGAAACATTGGGGCGTGGCCGTACACAATGTTTTTGCTTTCCGTCGACCACGGAAAACAAAAAACATTGTGTATGAATACAAAAATGTGTACGGCCACGCCCCAATGTTTCGATGTTTTTGTCTAATGTTTCGAAGAAATAGGAGCAGGAGACGCGGCTTTAGGTATACAATAGGGTGACAATGCCAGTATACAGCAGCTAAATCAAATTGATAATTATTAAATTAATAAATTTATTTCATTTATATTTGTATTGACGAGTAAAAGCGCTCTATTGGAGCCCATTTACTAAAATTAAATAAATAAATAAAAAATCATAATTATTATAATTGTGACATGCTTTACTGACATTTGAATTTAGTTATTTAAGGGTTGTTATATAGAGTTAACACTGTACTAACAGCATAAATCCACTGACCGACGGCGATTAGACGTTAATTCTGTCCTAAAATTCGATCGTAAAATGCAAACACACCTATCAAGTGTCGCATATCGTTATGAGGCTAATCGACCACCCGGTCGTTTTATTTTATCACTTTGGGTCAATTTAAACTTAATTAGTAACGACCGAATTTTTGCAACTCAATCATTACAGTGGGCTTATCACGAATTTAGTCTGGCTTTCGAATCGAGCTGTCACAAGTAAAACGGATCGGAAAAGCAATCGGGATCATGAATTTTTACTAACGACTAACGAGCACCAGCAATCTATCAAATTAACGAAATATCGAGACGTTCGAAAATTAACAAAAAGTGTCTAAAATATTGTAGTTCCAAATCCGCACGCAGTGGCGTTGCTCAAATTTCCATACAAATCGCTTGAAGCGAACTCGGTTCGAAAGCCAGACTAAAATTCATGATAAGCCCACCGGTTATTGCTTAATAATGACGTATTGTTGTCGTGATGCGCAATTTTAGAGTTCCAATAACAATTAAGAAAATCGACCGCAAAGCACGGCGTGCACCTGATTTTAATTTCGAATTCACATGGGAATCTTGTCAGTATTAAATTTAGATATTAATAATAGTAATTTGTATTGCAGGTTGTCTAGCGTCGGTGTGTATGTTCGTGTTGTATACGAAACATTTGATCATCGTATACTTGTACCTCATGTCCTTCGGGATCGTGTTCGTCTCGTACTGGACTAACGTATCAGCGATCAAGCAAATTCAAGCGCTGACAGACTCATCTGCGAACACCAGCATATTAGAAGACCTGCTCAACTTAAATATTGACAACCTCCTCGATTTGGAAGGTCCAGGTTTTTTAGTTCTACAAAACTTCGCCATACAATTCGGGTTGGCTTTGGTCTTCAGGAATGTGCATCTGGGGCCGCGGCAGCCGCTCTTACAAAGACTCCTGCCGCTCAGTTTCATCGGTCCGTCCTTTCTGGCGATGTTGCCAGTCCCGCAGAATCTGCTTCATCATTCGCCAGTATTCTCGGCCCTGCTACCGTTACTTCTAGTCAAATACGTGCTGTGGTCTTCGTCCTACAACGTGATCCACGTATTATATGGAGCATATCAACATGGTAGGTTGTTCATTGGGAATTACGGACTTTCGGCGCTGGTCGAGACCGAATGGTTGAGATTGAATGTGCCGTGTGTGCTGCGAGTGTTTTGGGTGATGCGTGCGGCCGAGCAGGCGATCTTGCTGTTCATGGACGACTATGATGCAGATGCAGAGGAGGGGTTCAAGCTGTCAACCTTGTTGGCCGTGCAGTCGTTGGCTTCGTTAGCCAAATCTCTACTAGTCAGTGGATGTGAAACAATAACCGCAGTCCTCGGAATGACCTCCGTCATATCATTCTTCTGCCATTACATTGGCAACTTCTTCCAGTGGATCTTGCTCACAGATGAAGGCGAGGACAGGAGCATAGGAACTGTGTCCGCTATACTGTTCTACATCCTCGCGCTGCAGACTGGCCTCACGGGCCTGAATCCTGAGAAGAGGTTCGTGCGACTCTGCAGAAACTTCTGCTTGTTGTTCACGGCGCTGTTACACTTCCTGCACAATATCGTCAATCCAATGTTGATGTCGCTCAGTGCGTCGCACAACCCCAGCACGCATAGACACGTCAGAGCTCTAGGCGTGTGCGCTTTCCTCATTCTGTTCCCTATCTCTTTGTTAGTGTATCTATGGTCTCAGCACACAATATCCACGTGGTTATTGGCAGTGACTGCGTTCAGTATAGAAGTGATCGTCAAAGTTGTCGTCAGTCTCATGATATACTCATTATTTCTAATCGACGCCTACAGAAGTACCTTTTGGGAGCAGCTCGATGACTACGTCTACTACATCAGAGCCTTTGGCAACACTATAGAATTCTGCTTCGGGATATTTTTATTCTTCAACGGAGCTTGGATTCTGTTGTTCGAGTCTGGTGGGGCCATCCGCGCCGTCATGATGTGCATACATGCCTACTTCAACATTTGGTGTGAAGCACGAGCGGGCTGGTCCGTGTTCATGAAGAGGCGGACTGCGGTCAATAAGATCAACTCGTTGCAGGAGGCTTCGTTCGACCAGCTGAACAGTTTGGACGACGTATGCGCTATATGCTATCAGGAGATGCACTCTGCTAAGATTACGCGCTGCAATCATTACTTCCACGGCGTTTGTTTGAGGAAGTGGTTGTATGTCCAAGACAGATGTCCGTTATGTCATGATATATTATATAAAATTGATAGCGACAAAGACGGCTCGGAAGGCAGTAATGATAACACAAATCGCAACATAATGCTGGCTGAGCCCGAGGAGGGCGCGCAGTACGATGAGGGCCTCAGGTGACTGTTCGATGTGGATTAACCCAGAACGATAAGCGGCCACTTTCGTTTCTCCTTTTGTGTATAGTAAATTATTATTTTTCTCCCCGTTTTGCTTTTTGTTTTCTCTGAACCTGTGATTTGTTTTGCTGCGGACGTTTCCTCTCGTGTTCCCGCGGTCGTCTATTGTGATGTGATAGTGAAGTGACACTTAGTTAATTGAAATTTTTCAAAAAAAAGAAAAGTGTATTTTCTAATTGCGCAGGCGCATGTTAAATGGAACTGTGAATTATTAGGGCCGGTTGTTTGCGATATACATATATTTTTAAATTTAACGATTTTTGTGTAAGTTAATCGTAAAGCCTTTATGATATAACGACCGTTAAATTTATTATTTGTAAAAATTGCTTTAGTTTTCTTTTTGACCCATGATTTTGTTTTTTATAACTTAATTAGTTGAAACTTAATATATATAATATTGGCTCTATGGAAATATTTATATTGTAGTGGCGAAGTGTTCATACGAGGCGAATTCAATCGGCGTCAATTTTAAAATAAGTTTTACTAAATTAACAAAGTATATGTTTAAAGATATAGTTTCAGACTGTGTCTGTCTTTTTCCTTCGCCTCTGCGACTGATGTTATGTCGTGCATAGAAACTTAGTAGGTGTACTTAATATATTTTTTAGAGGATGAGAAGGCTTTACTTGTATCGCTCTATGCAAGCTTGCAATGCGCACTGACATCTGTATATGGTAACATCAGGCGGAGTGAGGTCTTATGCCAGGCTAATATATAATTTCTATGCAGTCAGCTACAAAAATGTTTGTATACAATCTTCAAATAGATACAGATTGGACTTTGGACTGGAAGAAACGATCATTAGAAAGGGACAACTATATTCTTATCGTTCATTTGTCTCTTTCTTTTGCTTATATCTACAAAAACTGTATTTATTTCAAAATTGACGTGTGTATTCTGATATTTTTAAAGTTGACTGTAATATATAATATGTACATTTTGTTATAATAAAATTGGTATATATTAACTGTAAAAGTGTGCATTCGCGAAACAATTGAAATCGCCCGTGATGCGCTCAATATATAATTTAATAATATAATTTTGTATGACAATTTTCAAAACACGGGTATACACAAAGTCCTACCTCACATGTTTTACATTGATAATGTGTTTGTCGTTGGACACCATTCTACACACTTTCTTAGTCCACTTTTTCGTTTTGTCATTATCTTTGAGGTTTAAAAAATAAACGAAAAGTGAAATAAAATTCAATGATGTGAAAAATATAAAAAATTAAACCACTTTTATACTGCTGTTCATTGCATCAGTTTCGAATTTCGCAGTGTTAAACAATGAAAAATTCTTGCGATGGGTAAATATGGAGATAACAAATATACTCTGCTCACAAAAAATCGCGGGTGACTATAGTCACCGCTCGTAGATAGCGAGCGTCAAGTGTTGGGTGACTATAGTCACCGCTTGTAGCGGAAGGGTTAACATTCAACTAACTATAGTTGTAAGTCTTAGATTAATGCCACCCTTTGAAAGAGTAACCCGTCTCCTGATCCATAGCATATCTGAAGGTTGTATAGTGTAATAATGTAAAGCCTTTTTATTCACGCGCCTATCTCCTATAGCAATAAGCAGAGGTTTGTGTCTGTATTGTTAGACTGTGCGTCTCTGTCGCCGCATTGAGGGTAGAAAGAAAAGTGGATGACGTCATAGAAGGAAGCTATTTGGAGCCAATGTATTAGACGAGTAAGATTTGTAAATTTATATAAAAAAAATTATTCATAATAACTTATTTAAAAAACTGATTTTCCACAATAAAAAGTGTAAATAAAAACTGAATTATTTTAGTAGTTTATTGTTTTATTTCTTTTAATTTACAAAATGTTCTCCATTTGTTCAGAGGTTCTCAATAATTTTTCTACCAACACCATCATTTCAATTAAAAAAAAGTTGCTACTCAACGGTATTTCCTTACATATTCTAAATTCAAAATTAGAATCCGTGAACAAAATGGCGGACTTGAATTTGTCTTAATTGATCATGACACAAGTTTTTTTACTGATAAAATTTAATTAAATATTAATTCTTTATAGTTAGAAAGTACATAGTAGTTTGAGACACGGCAATTAGTCGATGTCCTCACGACCGTGGTTCTGTCAGCTCTCTCGAAGTTTGCTTTCACGATTTCATAATAGCGGCCGTCACTGGAAAATATTAAGTTGAAGTAACTCTACAATCTACATAGTTTTTATCTGTCAAGACGTATCAGCTACAGATCTACAAAACTAAAAATTTTCTAGTTTAACTCAATAGCTAGTAGGTACCAATGTAACTTTGATATTTATGTTAGTATAGCTAGCTTAGTATAGGTTGTATCTCAAAACGAAAAAGACTGCACCGGCCAATTGACCCATTATAGGTTTTCAGTGTTATAATATATTTAATCATAGATACCTTAAAACAAGACATTTTAACTTCAAACATTTCACACGAAGAATATCGATTGCTTTTTGACTTTTGTCTGAAAAACGTAGATTTTCTGGATCCCAACGCAATTCAAGGCGCTCCAAATTAGGACAGTTGTTTGCAATCCCGTCCATTAGCTGTGAGATAAATGTTATTTCTTATAAAATCTATAAAGCGACACTTGTTTTTTACTACCGACTCTTTAAAAAAACCAGGCGCTTTCAACGCATCCGGCTCGAAGGACCAAATGTATTGTATTCATTTAAAGTCGTACCTGATCAACGTGTATGTTCACTCCAAGTCTCTCCTGAGTTCCCATTATTAGGATTCTAGGAATTAAACAACCATTATTAATATTTAATAAGAGTAATTAATACAAGAGCTCATGATAACGCAATGGTCAGTATATAAAGGTAAGTTGAGGTTTATAGAAATAAAATAGATGAGAGATAGTTGGAGCAGAATTTCATAAGCTTTGCAAACATTATCTCTACCATGATAGCTTGGTACGGAAAAGCTGTTGTAGCAAAGCGGAATAGGTGGATCAAGCGTGATGTGAGTGGGTGAAGCTCTGAAGCCAACAAAGCAACGGGGAATATATATTCTTTCAAAGTTTAGGATAAAGATAAGCATTAAATAGAAAAATAAGATGCATCAAGTAGTTTCTGTGGTGTTCGTCTACCTTATCAGAGGCGTAGGCGCCTTTCAATAGTAACTAAAACTGAATTATCTTAATAAAAGTGTAGGGTAGGAAAGATTGTAAGTAATTTTTTTATTTGGCAAACATGAGTAGTTAAACTTACTTGGCATTGTTCAGTACAGGCAAAACGCTCTGCCACAACTGGTCAGTTATATGAGGCATTCCACTCAGAACCAATCCCCATAATTGGCATCCGTGACGCGAGAGGAACCGATGAAGAGCGTCATCTGATATATTGTCCGATGAATCCACATCTAAAGCTACTAAGTTCCTGAAATACAAAAGTAGACTTATTGAAAGAAGTATTTTTAACACTAGATTTACCAGACCAGTCAAAATGACTGGTCTTGCAAGATTAAATTAAAATTCCTACCGCGTGTAACATTTTATTTAATTCTTCTAATATTCTTTAATTTATAACAGAAGAATTAGTTTTATGAATTTTATATCATTATATATATATTTTTTATATATATTTGTAACAATATATATTTGGTTTTGGTAGATATAGGTATATTTAAGCTGGTAAATCTAGTGTTAAGCTGATAACACTGTCACTTATTCTTTTTTTACTGGTCTCACAAGACAATTCTGCTAATATCGAGTATTTATTAACTAATACCAGTAATAAGTAATTTTAATAAAGTTATTTTCATTTGTTTCACAATGTAAACACATTTGAAATTCTTTTAGGTATCTTTTCATTTGAGTGTTTACGCGTAAATTAGAATTTTGTAATTTCTTATTGGATTCTTCGCAATTTGAATACACAGTATTGGCAGAAATGTCTTCTATACTAATATGTATTATAAAGAGGAAAGATTGGTTCAAAAACTACTGGACCGATTTCAAAAATTCTTTCACCATTTGAATGTTACATTATCACTGATCAATATAGGCTATATAAATTACAGGAAAAAAATAAGGATCCTTACTAAAACTACAATAATGTAACCCAAGGTTGCCATAAAAGGCAGTCGTTGAAATATAAAACACTATTAAACTTCATAGTATTTATATCTTCATTACTACGCGAAGAAGAAACATTGTATATTTTCATAATTTGTAAGACATATAGTATGTATATTAAATATATGTATAATATATAGGTATCTCAGTTTTTGTATCATTTCGTAACAGCCAATTGGAAACCAACAGGATGTGTGCCTTTTAATCTGATAAAAATGTTACCTGGCAGTCCCGGCTTCCATCCAGGCTTTAAGCACAGAGTCATTAAACCCATTGATTTGTCCAGCACTCAAGAATCGCAAGTTCTGGATCCTCGTGACCATATCTATGAGACAATCGGTGGAGAGATCTGTTGCAGTCACATCTAACTCCTGGACGGATGACTTCTCCCATTCTACTTGCATTACGTGCTCTGATTGAAGACCTGCAGAGAGAAGAGAATATTGAATTGATGAATCTAACATGATATATAACTTAGACCTAACTTAATTCTAATGAATACTATTGAATAAACAAAACATATAGCGATACATTTTAGAAAGCGCCATCTATGCGTGAGTAGCGAGGTCACAAGTTTTACAATAACATAGAATATTGAAATAAACTCACTACATCCATTCATTAGAAGACAGGTTAATCTTCTTGATCTTTGAAACAATGTTTTCATTGTTGAGCCTGTCACTTTATTGCAGAAGTTAACAGCGAGACATTCCAGCTGAGGACAAGAAGTTTATTTATTAAAAAAAACAAAATTCTTCATTTCGCATTGGCTATTCAGACTCTTGCGCATAATCAGAATCTACGAGATTTCAAAAAGGCATATGACGGGAAGAAATCACAAGAAACTAGCCAATCATAGCCTGTACAACATAATATTTAATTCAAATATCTTTATTGCATGTCACAAATTAATTTAGATGCCATACAGTTTAGTGTCAAATGTGACACCCGGTCAGGGCACAGCAATATAATATAATACAATAATAATAATAACAATAAACAATTTCAATTAATAAACTAAATTTCATTTACTGTTTCGAATCATTGAGGTATTCGTCAATAGAATAAAAGCATTTTAAAATCAAATATCTTTTTAATTTATTTTTAAATTGTGTTAGGCTTTCATCACGTTTAATCACTCTTGGCACAATATTATTAAAAATTATTTTTTTCTAAACAATGTAATACAATTAATGTAAATAAAGCTAGTACCTAAGTATATAAGTACACCAACATACACATAATCATTGTTTTGTTATCTACAGAAACGATAAGAATTCATACACTATAGAACTAATCAGTCTAGTAATTGTTTTTTAAGCCTAGACTTTAATACTAGACATAGCTTTGGGGAGCACAGGACTACTCAGGAACACTTACGGGCCTGTAATTCTTCATGAAGTTACGGATTTGACAGCGATGTTACAATGAATAGGCTTTCAGGGTTTATTTTACGAACATTTCATATTACTTTTTATGGGTTTATATGAGTTTTCTAATTAAAATATTGTAATGTAAGATAAAGCAATAAGAATTCCTTACCAGGAGATCGGAAGAAGGAATTATAATAGTTTTTAGAATAGTACAGTAATACCCCGCTTTACGCGACCCCGTTATGCGCGGTTCCACTATAACGCGAAATTCAAATGTCGCGCTCAATTGCCCCGCATTACGCGAAAGAGTGCGTATAAACATAATGTAGTCATCAACTTCTCTATGGTCGCAGGAACTTCAGTTTTTTCCGGAACGTATCTCTCGCGTAAAGCGGGGCATTACTGTATATAAGATCAGTAGGGAAAAAGCATGTTTGTTCACTTCGTTGGTAAAACTATTAGAGTTAACTTAATAAAATATTTTTAAAAAACACCTCTGCACGTGTCCTCGATTTAACTTATGTCAAAATTCACGTAAACTTCGGACATGCCTGAGTAGGCCCCCTGGTCACGTTACAGACGAGTTTATCAATAGAATTGTTACCTGAATGCAATTAGAACTGAATGCGTCGATATGTGAGTCATCAACGAAATTAATTCCATACAAATTGATTACTCTTAAATTCGGTGTCGCCGACTTCAATTTGTGTACATTTATAACTTCGTATATCTCTTCCTCTTCTTCTTCTACTTTCTCATACGTACCTGAAATAATAATATATTGTAAAACTTTATTAAGTTTGTAGTTAACCGCGAAATTAATTTCTAATTTTTTTAGAAATAGTTTTACTTAATAAAGAGTAATCAATAAAAATGCTGCTGTCATTAATTCATTAATTATAGAAAATCTTATTTTGTTATTAATTATAGTTTATATTGCATCTCGGATAAAAATATAAATACTAGCTTTTACCTGCAGCTTCGCTCGCATTTAAGTCATTAAATAAGTAGGTATCAGATATCATTTCAAAAGAACTATACTCAATATTTTACTATAGCCAATTGAAGAAACTATAGTAAAAAATAATCGTTTTTTTTTTAATATAAAATGTATCCTATGTTACTTCTAGTACCTCCAAAAATATGTGTAAGTACATAGTTTCATGATGATCGGTTAAGTAGTTGTTGCGTGAAAACGTAACAAACAAACTCACATTCACATTTATAATATTAGTAGGGATTACTTACCAATAAGATGTAAAATTTCTAGTCCATTGATAAAGTTATAAATCTTTCTCATAAAACCCTCCATAAAGATGACTTCCGACAAGCAAATGCAGAGATAACGCAACTTGGTTGGGAACGCTTGCATTTCCGAGAAATCGTGGAGCTGCATCGCTGTAATGTAATGTCATTTTTAAATGTTCAAGTCTCTGGGTTATTATGTGTTATTTACGTTCAACATTATATACAACTAGCTTTTACCCGCGGCTTCGCTCGCATTTAAGTCATTAAATAAGTATCAGAGATCATTTCAATAGAAATGAATCAATATGATTCCAAACAGCTGAAACTATAGTCAGTTGGAAACAATAGTAAAAAATAATATATTTTTTAAAATAAAAAGTGATACTTCTAGTACCTCCAAAAATATATGTACAAAGTTTCATGATGATCGGTTAAGTAGTTGTTGCGTGAAAACGTAACAAACAAACTCACATTCACATTTATAGCATAAGTTGGGATAATGATAAATTTATTATTTATTTACATACCAGTACTGAAGTCTAGCAGCATATGCGTCAAATTAGGACATTTTGCTGCCAATTCGTGTAAAACTGTGTGTGTTATTAATTCTATCGGCAACTCTATATATCTTAAAGAAGGACCAAACCTTATAGAAATTAACGCCAAAAGGGATTCCAAAGAACCTGAAAAGCAATAAAAATAACTATAAAACAATTTCTCATCCTAATTATAGTAATTTGCAGCGACATCTATGAAGAGATTAGAGAACTACTACTTCCTTTGACAAATAATAGATGGCGTGAGAGAAATGTGGCCAGATTTTTAGTAATCCTAATTATTGGGGTATTTTTTATAGTAAAATACTAACCAACGTGTAGTCCTGATATTTCTGGTCTTAAACTCACGTGAGTCCACAATTTGGTGTCGTAAGCGACCAAACGCCATCTCTTGCAGACTGTTGCCATCCGACATATTTCTCGATGTGTCAAATAAGAGAAAATATTTAACAAAACTTTATCCGGCAACTTTTCTATAGTCTGTAAATAAATCGATATAATATAGTAATTTTAGATAATTGTGTCTAATTTTGTTGTGATCGATAAAACGGAGTCTGCCCCAAAAAGTTTTTTTATGCCGCGGTGTTACATGTGCTATGAAATTACCTTGGTATAAAAATAACCACTGTACAGAAACATTCAGTAGTTAGTTATTTCTTGAACTAGTTCATGTTTTATGAGATTTTATTGATATTTTATCATTATTACAAAATAAAAAATATTTTTATTGAGAAATTAATATTATATACTCTTTACAAAAAATAAAATAAATTACTATGTATAAATTTACTTTTTAATTTAATATGTAACGTAATTTATTTATTTTAATTACCGTACTGGCAAATGGGCTTCTTATTTGACCTCCTTCTGTGAGATAGACTTGACTAGCCTCGAGGGCCAATTGACCCCACACGTCTGTGGGTATATCCATTTTAAAAACACAGTTTATTCCACAAATACACAATAATCCATTTTAACTCGTGTTTTCGTGTTTTTTGTGAGAAATACGTGAAAATTTTAACCGCGTATCACGAAACCAGAGCGATGTGTGTTTAATTTTGGATACAGCTCGGCTAGTGAATTGTGACGGTAAATATTTTGGGATTTCCTTCAATATCATAGTTTTTTATACAAATAATAATAAGAAGAAGAAAAAAAATTAATAAAAAATAACTTTTTCTTTAACTATTATTTTTTTATAAAAAATAATTTTCTTAAATACATTTAAAATGAATAACTTTATTCATGGATACAGTCACTCGTTTGATTGACGCGGGAAAGTTTGAACGAACGAAACGTCAAACCGATATTTTAGGGCGCGATTAAGAATTTATTTATAAAATAATAGCTTTTAGTAACTAAATTTATTTTCGTATTATAATTACTTTTTTACTACAATATTAATATATAAATAAACTAATTCATTTTTTAAAGTTAAATATAAAAAAAATAACATTTAACGACATATTTGAAAGCGATACAAGTTAGATATTATTTTACTAATACTAAAGTAAATAATTGTATTTTCAAATATATTTCTTTTACATTTCTAATATTTGTGTGCATAATTTTGGATCTACTAAATATAATTCAAATCTTTCTTTTCTTTCAACTGTGATCTGTTTTGCGCGCCATAAATAAATAAATAAACTCCCAAATTAATCTTTGACATTTTAAACTATGTACGAATAAAAAATACAGAAACGGTGCCGTCGTTCTGATTCTAAAAATAATGTAGCCACTAGTAACCGAATGGTTCTGTTAGTCATATGTGCTTTATTTTATGTCTTGCATGATAATTCAGTACATCACTATATGTTGAACAAAAATCGTGACGTCATCACCTCGAAATCGTATCCTATATGTATATGTACCTACATACATAAAAAAATGGGTTTATTTCAAATAACTCATTATGTTACAATGTAACTGAGATTTTACATGTATTATTATACACCAGGGATGGCAAAGTTCCTTGATAGTCCGTGGCATTGATCAAAATTTAAAAATTTTTCGCGAGCCGCAATTATATACAGTAGAGATGTGCCGATTATGACTTTGGCCGACTAGCCGCCTAGCCGATTAGTCGGTCGTAAATAAGCCGACTACGGTTTAGGGCAGGGGTCGGCAGACCGCGGCTCGCGAGCCGCATGCGGCTCTTGCCATAGGATTATCTGGCTCTTCTTACAATACAATAGTATATAATAAAGTTCATGTTGCGGCTCTCTGAAGGCATGGGAAAATCTACAAACTTAATATTCGGCTCATCTGGTTCATAAGTCTGCCGACCCCTGGTTTAGGGGATTCCCGTGACGCTTCGTTTACAGCTGATTCGCTGCAAATTCAGTTACTACTGACATGTGGACAAATATAAATAACAAAAAAAGTTTTTTGAGTTTTACAGCTGACTAGTTTGACGATAGTTTCAAATATCATCATGCAGTATTGCAATATATGTCATTAAATATTATGTTGATTTGTTTTTTAATTAAGATACTAATTTTGTTTGTTAAATGTCATCAATATATTTTCTTTAGAAGGAAGTAACACATACATTTTATTGAGAAATAGACACAAAGTAAGAAGCCGGATAATCGGCGCTTTTTACCGATTAGTCGCCGACTAGTCGCCGACTCCGATAGTGGCCGGATGGTCGGCTTTACCGACTAGTGGCCGACTAGTCGGAACATTTCTAATATACACAAATGCCCCGCTTTACGCGAGTGACGCAAAGTCAAACATAAAATATATAGAAAAAAAACAATAAACCATTTAAACAATAGTTATCTTAATGCTAGTTTCTTGATGGCTAAACGACTCTGCGTAAAAATATCAAATTCATTCGTGATGTCGTTTTAATATTTTTTTTAGTTTATATTAAAATTAATTTAAATATTTAATATTCATTTATTTATTTAGACATACACAAACAAACAGTTAACAAACCATAACATGAAAGTAACAACTACACTAGACTAGAGAAATACAGCTTAGTTAGTTAACCTAAAGCCGCGTCTCCTGCTCCTGTTTCTTCGAAACATTAGACAAAAACATCGAAACATTGGGGCGTGGCCGTACACATTTTTGTATTCATACACAATGTTTTTTGTTTTCCGTGGTCGACGGAAAACAAAAACATTGTGTACGGCCACGCCCCAATGTTTCAATGTTTTTGTCTAATGTTTCGAAGAAACAGGAGCAGGAGACTCGGCTTAAGTTAGTTAACCTAATAGTTGTGATAGAGATCTGAAGAAAACTATATACATTAATGATTACATACGAATGCCAGTCTGCTGCTCGAGCATAGAGTGTTATAGGAAAGCCAAGTGCAAAATAGACTTGAGCTTCTTAGGCTTTAAATGGAATAAATATAAATTAATTATGTGATTTTACTTACATCTATCCCACAAATATTCCTAACCTAGTGTGGAATCAATAACACATGTCCTATAATATACTAAGTGCTTGAAATAAATTAAAAAAAAAGAAGATATTACGCCGCAAATTATTACGCTCCTAATTATGGACCATACAATGGCATTCCTCTCTGTTTTATAATTATTTAGGCGTTTATGTTTTATAAAATAAAAAGTAATTAAAAAGTGTTTTTTTTTTGACATAAGGATTTATGTGTGTGCTAAATTTTTATTTGGGTTATTTCTTGAATACTCGACATTGGCAGAATTGTCTGAGGTCATTATTAAAAGAAGACGGTTGTTTAAAGCATCTATTTATATTTCACTAGTAAATTAATGTAAGAAATTCCATCAATGATAAATTAAATTGTATTAATAACATTTATTAACAAACCAATTGTTTCCGTCGAAAACTGGCCCCCGTGTCGTCTCTCGAAATCAACGCCGCCGAGTCGACATTCAAAATACCCCACGAATCCATTATTTTGTAATTACAAACACTCTCGTTACATTTCTAGTCTAAATTCAGTCCAATCGTGCATCTGTCCGCGGTAATACTGCAGACTTGAGATAGATGTTGGCAATCCAAAATAAGTCCGGCATTTTGCTTGCGCTGGGAGCTCGGTTGCTCTCTGCCAAACGGTCTCATCTTGCAATTGTGTCAAAGTAAATCTAAACCGTCTGGCTTCGTAAATTCAACTCCCTAATGTATTGAAAAGCCATTGTTTTGAATCAAATACTCAAATTTTAATTATTTCATTTCATATTTAAACATTATTACGATTAAAAATGGTGTCTTCAACTAATATAACATACTACATGGATTACAATCACGTTTTTTTGTGTAATTTAAATTAGACAAGCTTAGCACTTTAGCTACCAGTGGAGATATTATGAGGTTTTTCCCTCAGTTGTGTGTTTCCCTTAGGTGCAAAACTTTGTAAATGTCGGATTAAAAAAACATTCCCATATAAACGAAAACAAAATCAACTATATATTTCCAAAAGCTCTGCCTTATCTATTTAGGTATAAAAGTTTGAAGAAAATACTATTCTTAACATATAATATTCATTACAATGCGAGTCTAATTGTAATGTATACAATCTCAGATGATTCATCTAAAAATCCGATCTATTTTAATATAATATACATTGAATGTCTATAATAGTAAATGTTGGCACAGTTGGAACAAACG
>JAPWLS010000315.1:0-16654 GCA_028551675.1 Tineola bisselliella | reverse complement strand
AAGCCATTTTTAATTGTAATTCTATAATATTTTGTAATAAAATATTTTTTATAATTTTATTTTAGTTATTGTCTATTGGGAAACGCATGCGATGTGCGGGAGATTTCCGGTCAGTTTTATTATAAACCGAATTTTATTAGAAATGCCAATTAGTATAATCCACTGCTTGAATATTCTTTATCTCTACTAATATTATAAAGAGGAAAGATTTGTACTTTTGTATGTTTGCAACGAATTGCTCCAAAAACTACTGGACCGATTTCAAAAATTCTTTCACCATTTCAATGCTACATTATCACTAATCAATATAGGCTGTATAAATTAGAGGAAAAAATAAGGATCCTTATTAAAATTACAATAATTCCGGAGACTCCGAAAGCGCCCTTGAAATATGAAACATCATTAAACGAAGTCGGGGACAACAGCTAGTATATAATAAATAAAACAAAATGTTATTTTTATATCATGTTTATTTGTATAAAGTATCAAACTGCATTACATATTGGAATAAAAGTTAATACGAGATAATTTTGATTAGGGAGTTAAAAATTGTTCAACAACTAACTAACAGTTTAGGTTAGAAATGACTTACGAACATTCTAAAATAAAACAATTTCTTAGATTACCTCATCCACGACTGACTGAGAGATATAAAATAATTAAGTTAAAAAAAAAACAACTAAATATTCCCACTAACCCCATAATATTCGACCCGGGGACGAATTTATTTGTGCACCAGTCGTACTTGAAATACGCCAGCCGTCCCATTGGGCCGAAAATGTTACCTAAAACCTAAACTATAAATTGATTACTACATAGGTCAGTTTAAAATACAAAACATATTAAAACGAACAAATTGATTTAATTTCATAATAACTACAGTGAAAACTCCTACAACGACACTGAAGGAACTGTGCATTTTACGGCGTTACAGACAGCTGTCGTAGAAAACGGAAAGAAAAAACTGAATTAGAAAAGGAAAATCATTTCCGACGCTTAAAGCCGAGTCTCCTGCGAGTGTTTTTTCGAAACATTACACAAAAACATAGAAACATTGGGGCGTGGCCGTACACATTTTTGTATTCGTACACAATGTTTCTATGTTTTCGTGTAATGTTTCGAAAAAACACGCCCAGGAACGCGGCTTTAGAGAGTTTGTCGTTAAATCGAGTGCTGTTACATCGAGTTTAAACTGTAGATATTGTTAACAAAAACTTAATAACTAAACCGCATCACTAATTTAGACAACGACGTGAAGTCATCACGTTACAAAGTGATCAGAAGTGGCGAATCGACTAAGAGCAACAGTGACTAGTCCATCAATCGACCATGATAATTATAATACTTTTGGTCCGAATCAGGAATAACCCAACCGAGAACACAACTCACCGGAGATGAGAAGCAATGTGAGCGTACATATACCTCCTTACAACAAATAATAAAGCATAGAATACCTGAACAATAATATACATTCATATTATATTTGATTTGATTAATATATATATTTGTATTATACATAATTATAAAAAATGTATAAAACTATAAAGCAAAAATATTCTCTAATTTTTTATTTTTTTCTAATTAATTTTGCCGGTTTTCCAACTTTCTTCCAATAAGAAACACATAAAAAACATTAAACCAAATGAAACTGCAAATAATTCATTTTTATATTTGTTTCCAAATGGGAACATTGGTATTTGCATATGGCCACAACCATGCCGGCCAACGGAAAACCGACAAAATCACACGATCCAATATAATATAGTTATACTATGTCACTTATAATTAACTGGTGATGCTAATTCGGCCCACGCGAGGTCAGTTGGGCCGAATATGACTACTAATTATATTGCTTACCGCCGTACATTTGGCAAATTTGGCCCAAACAATTAATCAATCGGTCCCGTTTGTACCTAAACTAATTTTGGTGTTTTGTTAATTAATTTACTGGTTAAGATGATTTGTTTATCATGACATACACACACACGCGTTCACTCGTTTGGCAGCTATCATCGGAAACCAGTAAAAGCATACCCACAACTACCTACAATATGAAAAAATATCTATTCACTTAAATACATACACGTGAATAATTCAGTTGTCGATTATTTAACGCATTACTTCCCAAGCGTCGAAAACATTGGAATTTTTTGGTGAAATCTTTAAGTTCATAATACGTTAAGAAAAAATAATATGACAACAGCCTGTCATATAAAGTATGACAATGGGATAAAAATTATATTTTGTTTGTTTTTTTTTAAAATTATATAAGTATATTTGGTAGAAGTCTAAGAATCAGTTTTCTCAGCGAAAAAAAAATTATTTCATCAGAAAAATAGAATAAAAATACAAATTTCATTAGAAACAATAAAAATATAAAACTCTTAATGGGTTAAAAAATATGAATATAGTGTCTTAAAAATAGGACAGTGGGAAGTTTGTTATTGGTTAACATACATATGTAACATATCACTAATATTGTTCTTATTATTTTAAAATACCATAGATATGAGTTTTTCAGCTGAAACACACCCCCACTATGCCTGTGCGGCTGGAGGCTGACCAGTATGGCGACTGTATTTAGAAACAATACAAACAATATCCGCCTTACAATAATACCTTATTTATTTCCCTAACTGTTACATTGTTAACGTTACATTACAGTAATGCCCCGCTTTACGCGAGGGATACGTTCCGGAAAAAATCGCGTTAACTGAAATTCCCGCGACCATACAGAAGTTGATGACTACATTATGTTTATACGCACTCTTTCGCGTAATTTAATAATAAATTTGAATTTCGCGTTATAGTGAAACCGCGCGGGGTATTACTGTACAATGAAATTTAATAATATATACACTGTTAGTTATTAGACGATACTATATACTAACGGACGAAATAATGACACGAAGAGGGAAGTAATTTAGCCTTTGTTCTTTGTAAAACTGAATAAATTGTAAATATATGTAGAGATAAATTTCTCAAAATATACGACCAGCATTTTGATATGAGATTTCGCCCAAACACTTTAAGTTAGCTAAACTGTCTTCATTAGATATCTGAAGCCATTTAGTTTTAACCTTAGTATATTCATCTTACATTTATATTTGATACAGTTTAAAAAAACAATTTATAATCCCTACTACTATTATAAATGTGAATGTGAGTTTGTTTGTTACGTTTTCACATCATGAAACTTTGTACACATATTTTTGGAGGCACTAGAAGTGACATAGGATACTTTTTATTAAAAAAAAAATTTTTCTTACTATAGTTTCCAACTGACTATAGTTTCAGCTATTTGGAATCATATTGATTTATTTCTATTGAAATGATCTCTGATACTTATTTAATGACTTAAATGCGAGCGAAGTTAGTATTATATAAGCGAAAGGTCGCTCAACACGAAATCTCGAAAACCGTTCAACGTACAAAATTGAAATTTGACAGGGAGGTAGTTTATAATTAGTAGATAGGCATTTTCTGTTGACTGAAATATGAAACATTATTAAACTTCATAGTGTTTTACATCTTCTTAGTATGCAAACGAAGTCGGTGGCAGCTGCTAGTATATCATGAAGAATACGATTTGAAAATATAGCCAAAGGGGTTGTAACATCTAATAACTAACAGTATAACAATATAACTTTGAAATAATAACAATAATAACTTGGAAGAGAATTTCAATAACCTAAAACTAAAGTTCGACTAAAAACAATAATACTATATTATTAATTTTAAAGAAAACAACACACTGAGGCCAATTGGATAAGTTCGTATCACATTAATTAGGGCTTAAACCACTTCATCCATATTCAGGGGCACAACTGTCAGGGCTGGCCAATTAGACAGTTGCATATACAGTGAATTTATCTAATTATTTTTGAGTGAATAAATATCATTGCGCTTTACATGGATGGGGGAAGGGGGTGATCGCAGCCCTTATTGTTGCGCCCCTGTCTGTGTCATGAAATGGTGTTTATACTTTCTCGTATAATGAACCAATATGAAAAAGGCTTTCTCTTTTGCATTGAATTATCACAGAACACACTGCACACATAATGCTTAATGGAAGAACAATGGGCAACATTCTTTACAAACACTCAGTTAAATGTCACTTTGACAGTCAGAAGCAATACTTTGACAATCAGAAGCATTACTTTGACAGTCAGAAGCATTACTTTGACAGTCAGAAGCATTACTTTGACAGTCAGAAGCATTACTTTGACAGTAAGAAGCGATACTTTAACCAAGTAATGCTATCATTACACTCGGGTGAATAGGTTATATATGACTTATATAACCTATTCACCCGAATACACGAGTGAAATTTGGCGGGCAGATGGCGCTGATTAATTGCCATTAAACTTTTGAAATTAAGTGATTAATCACAAAAATTTCCATCTCAACACGAATGGAAGATGTAAGAAACCATAAAAACGCATAAAAGCAAAACAAATTAGTTCATTGATCAACAAGTGTATAAGAATTAGATTAATTATAAAAAAATATTATAAGAGAGTAAGTAACAACAGCCACCGCAAGCAGCAAACGATCTAAGATCATGACTAGAGAGATCTGACTGAGGCGCGAACACCGACGCATTCGCCCGCTCGATTCCGGCCATTTGTAAACATTGTCCCCCATTGTGCTTTAGTTATCTCATAACTACGAATTCAAGCGCATCTCGGCAACACATTTACGACCTTTTACTTCAATTACTCTAATTAAAAAAATACATATCTACCCTCACTTTTCAACTAAAAAACTATACGAATCTGTCACAACATCAAACTTGTAAAAATATACATAAATATATAATCTATGATTGCGCGAATTCGTGTCTCTACGATGGAACAATCTGGGAGGCTAATTTGGCATATCCGAAGTTGGGTTAGAAGACATATAAGCCCATAAAGTCCTGTCAAATAAGCATTGAATGGCCTATCCGTCGTGACGTCGCTGTCGTCCGAAGTTCCTGAGTAGCCCCCCTGACTACGAGTCCGCGCAACCATATCCCACAATATTCCAATTAAACTTACTCCACAGACCGGCGCCATAGACAAGCTCCCTATTCAGGCCGAATTCAGAAACTACGCTACTATTATTATGCCAGTATTACTAGAAACAATAATCTATGTCATTTTATGTTTACCCTTAGGTATACAATAGGATGACAATGCCCCTATACAGCAGCTATTCTTCTACATCATAGTAGATTTATTATGACATTAGTATGTAAGTGGACAATGCCAGTATACAGCAGCTAAATCAAATTGATAATTATTAAATTTATTTCATTTATATTTATATTTGTATTGACGAGTAAAAGCGCTCTATTGGGGCCCATTTACTAAAAGTAAATTCAAAAAATAAAATAAAAAATTTAAAAATTCAGAATAATAAATCTTCAAACACAGCAATCATTTTACAGTAATCGAAATAAAGTAGAGTAGCTGCATATACTTATATATCAAATTTGACGAGTTTCTTGTGGTCTTCTTCTCGTCATAGCCTTTCCGAAGCCATTGTAGAGTCTAAAGATGAGCAAGTGCACGCCTTTAGTGGCTTTGCTAATAAACTATTTTCATTTCATTAATAAGTAACGATTGAAACGATTTCTTATAAATGCGTGTAACAGAACGTAATGACAGCTAGGTGACAGTAGACAGTTGCAATGGATTAATATCATTGGTCTATTTTTTTGAAGTTTTGAACTCTACTCAGTGAATCTATGCTTAAGTGTAATTTCTGAACGCGGCCCTAAAACTTTAAAACGACTCTTTAAAATTGTAGCCAGATTAAATTTACGAATACAGTGGGCTTATCACGAATTTAGTCTGACTGTCGAATCGAGCTGTCAAAAGTAAAACGGATCCGTTAGCAATCGGGATCATGAATTTTTACCAGTAATCTATCTAATGAACGTTCGAAAATTAACAAGTATCTAAAATATTGTAGTTCCAAATCCGCACGCGATGGCGCTGCTCAAATTTCCATACAAATCGCTTGAAGCGAACTCGGTTCGAAAGCCAGACTAAAATTCGTGATAAGCCCACTGCATACGTTTGCTACAAGGAGCCGGCCTTGACACCGATTTGTGGATCAACGAACAAAAGAGCAGACAACACCAAAAACATTATATTAAAATATAGTTCTGCTATTGAAATGATAGTTCACAGCCAATCCAAAAGCACTGCTCCGATTACATATTGCTTACGATGATATCAACTCTAACTATATGCGACTCACATACTATCAACTTCGACATCAACACCAAATGCCAATTACTAATTCAATTGATTACATTTAAAAAAAGAATTAATCCTTAATCGTCAAATATAAATATTAATACAAAAATATTAACGTATTAAAATTGATTATATTACCAATAAATAATTACAACACTATATACATACATAATAACAATCAATTGGCATTTTGGTATATTTGTTTAAATAGCTCACCTGACAAAACCACGAGGGAACGGAACCTCGATGTCTCTGTCATACATTTAATAAAGTGCAATTTCTTCTTTCATCAATACTTTAAAGCAGGGATCGGCAACATATGACCCGTGGGTCACCGAATGACCCATTTGGTAGTTTCAAGTGACCCACTCTAGTATAAGATAGAAACATTTTTTTGGTCACAAGTTCAACATCAGAGGAGCCATTGATATCGTAGAGAAAGTTAATTCAACTATGTTTGAAGTATTTTCTTAATAAAATATCTCTGACCCGAACGTTTCTTTAATACTTGCATTTTGGTGAATTTTGACCCGTGGCCAAAAAAGGTTGCCGACCCCTGCTTTAAAGTGTAGTCCACGTGTCCCGTGTTCATAACTGCACATTGTTGAGGTTAGCGCCCGAGTGCGTGGGCAGCGTCGTGTTGGGCAACAGCAACGTCCCAATCGGCACCACCGCCCCGTCCCTACTCTTCAGGTGCAGCATCTCTGTTCGGAGCTTGGACAGCACTGCCAAATTCGGTTGGTTCTGCGTCGCGTGGTCCTGGAACGATAACTTTCCACTGAAAATGAATCCAAACTCAAACCTACCCGCAATTACAAAATTAAAATTTCCATTCTTATTAGATATTACCAATATATTATTTTGTTATTTATTGTGTATTAAAGTTATATGTTGTTTGTCCACATTTAAGTTGACGAGTTTCTTGTGGTCTTCTTCTCGTCTGACGATGAGCAAGTGCACGCCTATAGTGCCTATGCTAATAAACTATTTTCATTTCATTCCATTCCATTTAGAAATATAAAACGAATATGCCAAGACCAACACTGGTTTTTGGCGCCAAGGCAACAAATTATTATTAACACAATCAGTAATACGCAGCGACCTACCTGCAGTAACGTGATCTGCTGCTCCTCCATTTTCTTTTCCTTGCATGTCTTCACAGAATGCGCCCCATAGAGACGCAGCAAGGAGCCCCACGAACGCACGTGAGGATGTAACTTCTGCAAACAAAATGCACTATTAGCATTGACTGGCATAGAAATGATATCTTAATTCTAAAATCAGTCGTCGAAGTTGTTACTAGTGATCACTTTTACTGTGGTCAATAAAACATGTTTTATGTTGCAAATTCTTGGAATTTGAATATAACATTGTGCGTGGCAATTTAAACGTTAGAGAGAGATAGGTAGATACATGTTCATTGTTGAATAACAATAGTGCAGGTAAAGAAATTGCTGTTCTCATCTAAGCTAATCAGTACGCTGTGCTTCTTTGTTTACTGCGGATCGATCCATATTCAATTGACGTGGCTCTCGTATCATGCCTTTACCATACACATCGTTGGAATACGCTAATATGCACCTTGTTTATGGAGAATGCCGATGCAATGCTAACGCTGCTAGCAGACTGTATCGAGAAAGGTACCCGAATGCTCAAAGATATCCGGATTATCGAGTATTTATTAATGTGCATCAAGCATTTTCGGAGGGTCGTTTACCATCTGACAGAAGAAACACTGGAAGACCTAGATTGAAACGCGATGAAGAAGTTCTCAATGAAATAGAATACGATACAACTACCTCGGTACGTGCTATAGAAGCAGCCACGGGAATCCCAAAAAGTTCTGCACATCGAATTTTAAAACATCACAGGCTTCACCCATACCACTACAAGCGTGTGCAGACGTTATTACCGCGAGACTATCCACTCCGGGTCGCATTTTGCCGTGTGATGCTGCAAAAGCACAGGGAAGATCCCCAATTCTTAGATAAAATTTTATGGTCTGATGAAACAACCTGCAAGACAGATGGCTATTTAAATCTTCACAACCTACATAGCTGGAGCAATGAAAATCCTCACCTGATGAGACAAGACAAACCCCAATATCAATTCAAGGTTAACCTATGGACGGGCATATTAAATGGATAAGTGATTGGGCCATTTGAGCTAGAAGGAAACGTGGATGGTAATAGCTACTTAAACTTTTTACAAAATGACTTGCCAGAATTATTAGACGATGTGCCCATAAATGATCTACAAAACATGTGGCTTCAAAATGATGGTTGCCCAGCCCACTTTGCCCGTCCTGTGCGAGAATACTTAAACCGAGAGTATCCAGGGCATTGGATCGGGCGACTTGGTCCTATCTTATGGCCACCTCGTTCACCCGATCTAAACCCGCTGGACTTCTTTTATTGGGGTTGTCTTAAAGACAGGGTCTACTCAAAACCCATTGCAACATTGGACGAGCTTCGCCAAAAAATCAATCAGGCTACGAATTATATCAATAGTGGAAGATATGTACGGAAAGTAAAACGATCTTTTTTAAAACGATGTAGAGCATGTATTAATGTCGGTGGCAAACAATTCGAACATTTACTTTAATAAAATAAATGTAAAATTATTACTATTTGTTTTGATTCAATCAACATTTTTCAGCAACAAAACCTATAACTTCACAGTAAAAGTGATCACTAGAAACAACAACAATTTATGAAATTTGATTCTTGTTTAGAAATGGTAGGCATAATTTTTTTTTGTGACTAGTTTTCCTAGAGTATTATACCACTTAGGAATCTTGGTTAGTTGCGTCAACTTTTGAAAAAACTTGCCATAGTAGTGTCCATACTTTTTTTTTACACCACGATGACTTAAAGTGGACCGAAGGTAAAAATCTTTCAAAATTTTAGGGAAAAAAAGAAATTTGATTCATTTTGTGTAAAAACTACAGGCATTCTGAAATTTGTAAGGGTTATAATGGATAGCAGTACTACTTAGGTTGCCGATACAAAAAAAAATCTGAAATATTTGTAAATTTGTGGTCGTGGCACTTGAAAATATCATATAGGGTGTCAATTTTCGAAGGATTTCAAAATTGATTCTTGTTTAGAAATGACAGGCATATTTTTGTGTAAAAACTACAGGCATTCTGAAATTTGTAAGGGTTATAATGGATAGCAGTACTACTTAGGTTGCCGATACAAAAATAAAATCTGAAATATTTGTAAATTTGTGGTCGTGGCACTTGAAAATATCATATAGGGTGTCAATTTTCGAAGGTTTTCAGAATTTACTTAGTATTTTCAAAAAAAAATTAGATATATTTTTTTTCTTATTTTTTCTCGAGCAGTGAAGAGCGGGTCCACCCACTGGTGCCGGCTTATCGTTGAGTTTTGGGACACCCTGTATATATATATAAACAAATTCACAAGAATTTATATATTGCAGATTAATGAATGAATTACTCGTTTTTTTGCCTAAATGAAGTTTTGTTCAGGTGTTGGGAGGAACCTCAGTAATGAACGGCATGATGTATATACGTGGTTCAAGGCGTGACTATGACGCGTGGGCGGCGGCAGGCATCGAAGGCTGGTCCTACGACGACGTGCTTCCGTATTTCCTTAAATCTGAAGATAATAAACAGGTAACATATTTGGTTCTTGTTTTTTATTTTTTTATGTATTTTTGTAGTATCTATCCCTTTATCACCTTGAGCATGCCGTCCTATCCTATAATTAAAATTTCATTTAGTTTATATAATAGTTGTCCTTTTTATAATATGTAGTTTTAATGTAATTTTGTAGTTAGGCTTTATAAATAAATAAACATAAGGTAGTCTGTGTATAGACATTAACTATTAAATTTATTTGCACTACATCTAAAAGTTGGTTGCCTGAAAGAGATCGCTTCTTAGCGATAAGGCCACCATCTCCTTACTCATTTGTATTATTTTTTCTAAATAAACAATTCATTGTTAGATATTTCTGGAATCTGGGATAACATTTCAGATGAACCAAATGGACCAAGGGTACCATGCTACTGGAGGACCACTCACGGTGTCACAGTTTCCATATCATCCTCCATTGAGCTACTCCATCGTGAAGGCCGGAGAGGAATTAGGTAAAACCAACAAATACACATTCGCTCGCATTTAAGTCATTAATAAGTATCAGAGATCATTTCAATAGAAATGAGTCAATATGATAACTATATTTTCTTGCTTGGCTGGGATTATCAATTTTTAAAAATTACTATAAAAACTAAAATATGATTTATTGAATTACAACAACAAATGTTAAAATATACTTCATTGTAACATAAATAAATAATTTTGAATTATGACAATTTAAAAATATAAAATGCAGAGTTAATCTAGGATATTTTTGTAGACTATATTATAAGTGTTTCCGTCGGGTGAGACTATAGCCAATTGGAAACTTGTAGTACCTCCAAAAATATGTGTACAAAGTTCCATGATGATCGGTTAAGTAGTTGTTGCGTGAAAACGTAACAAACAAACTCACGTTCACGTTTATACTTATAGTAGGGAGGATTTAATTTCAGGTTACGAAGCTAGAGATCTAAACGGCGAAAGACACACTGGCTTCTCGATTGCGCAGACGACAAACCGCAATGGCTCCCGTCTGAGCACAGCGCGAGCGTTCCTCAGACCAAACAAGATGCGGGCCAATCTCCACGTGATGCTGAACGCCACCGTCACGCGGATCCTTATCAACCAGACAAACAGACAGGCATACGCTGTACAAGTTATGAACAGCTTTGGACAGACTGAAACTATATTTGCTAATCATGAAATCGTTTTAAGGTGAGATATAAAGTGATGTTTAATACGCAAAATATGTACAATAGACAAACGGTGAGCTACATCACCTGAATTTTTTTATTGATAGCCCAGCATATGACCACACTCCGCCTGATGTTAAGCTAGAGTACGGTCCATGAGCATAGTCGACTCCACTATGCCGGCTTGAGGAGACCCTAATTAACAGGGCACACTCCTCTCGTTATCCCGGCTATTTCCAAGCTGATCCTGAAACGCGATATATATTTTCGTTTGTACCTTTGTACAAGTATTTGAACATCTAGTAAATAATAAACTTAGTTAAATAAAGTGTTAATGTATTCCATGGGTAGGGTTATATGTGGACACAGAAAAATATGTAATCCAGTTCCTATTATACCGCTATCAGTGCTAGTGGACAATGAATCAACTTTCCTCCGTATGTTTGCAGTGCTGGTGCAGTCGCTTCTCCCCAGCTCCTTCAGGTAAGCGGTGTTGGAGACCCGACTGTTCTATCACGAGCTGGCGTCAAAACCATACATAAGTTGCCAGGTGTTGGGAGAAATCTACACAACCATGTGGCGCATTTCCTCAATTTCCAAGTAAGTAAAAACATTATTAAGTTGAGTAAAGAAAAATAGATGAAAACGATTAATTATTATTCCCAGGTGAATGACAATAACACGGCACCTCTTAACTGGGCGACGGCCATGGAGTACCTGCTGTTCCGCGATGGGCTCATGTCCGGGACTGGCATCTCCGAAGTGACAGCCTTCATAAATACCAAATACGCCAATCCCGCTGACGACAACCCCGATATTCAATTGTTCTTCGGCGGTTTCCTCGCGGACTGTGCCAAGACTGGCATGGTTGGGGAGAAGTTAGGAAACGGCTCACGCTCTATACAGATCATACCAACTGTTTTACATCCCAAGAGCAGAGGCAGACTCGAGATACGATCAGCCAGTGTCTTCGAACATCCCAAGATTTATGCTAAGTAAGTTTCAGAGATTTATTTAGGTTTTTCAGATCTAATGCGAAGCCTGCTAAACTTTTATCAGTTAACTCGTTTGTAACTCACTAACCAGTGATTTGAATATTTATTCCAGTTATCTAACTCACTCGGACGACGTGAAAACTCTAATTGAAGGCATAAAGTTCGCTATAAAGTTATCAGAGACGAAGGCTTTACGCCGTTATGGAGTTAAACTAGATCGAACCCCAGTGCCTTCGTGTGAAAAGTACAAGTTCGGTTGCGCCGCGTATTGGGAGTGCGCGGTCAGACGGCAGACGGCTGCAGAGAACCACCAAGCTGGCTCTTGCAAACTTGGGGCGAGAGGAGACCCTGACGCGGTTGTGGATCCATTGCTGCAGGTATATCACATATTTTTACTAAGAAACAATACGTTCTATTCGCATTTCATGATACTCGTTCAGGTTCAAGGAATAGACCGCCTCCGTGTCGCTGATGCAAGCGTGATGCCAGCTGTCCCGTCGGGTAATACCAATGCGCCAACTATTATGATCGGGGAGCGAGCTGCTGACTTCATAAAGAAAAGATGGTTGAATGATAACCAGGTAATGTTATTGATCAGCACATCGGCGATACATTAACTAATTTACTTTTTTTTATTATTTTATGTATAGGCTATGATTGAGTTTTTTGTGGTCTTCTCGTCATACGCCTTTCCGAAGCCATTGTGGAGTCTGACGATGAGCAAACGCACGCCTTTAGTGCCTATGCTAGTAAACGATTTTCATTTAATTTCATAATCAGAAGTAATATTAGCTTTAAATATAAATCTATCTCATGAAAAATAGTTTCTAAAATACTCAATACAACAACGAAGAATCTACACAAACAAACTATGCACTATAATAACTTTGAATCGCTTTGTAAAAAAATGCAATTCCTATTTAAAATGTGTTTTATCTAATTTAGTACTAACGTGTTGAAGTTGCCTTTATATTTCAGTTCAGGATCTAATGTCACATAACATTTCAGAACCCGTACAATGCGAACGGCCACGGTGGGCTGACGAACGCATTACTGGCAAGTGACGCGCACACACGACCCACTTACCAGCAGTGGCCATAATCTGGTGTTCAGGTCTTCGCGTCTGGAATCGAAGCAAAGACGTTCCTCTCTTAGTTACCAATTTTACTATTTATATTTCTAATTACGTTTGTAATTTAAGCCATTTTTAATTGTAATTCTATAATATTTTGTAATAAAATATTTTTTATAATTTTATTTTAGTTATTGTCTATTGGGAAACGCATGCGATGTGCGGGAGATTTCCGGTCAGTTTTATTATAAACCGAATTTTATTAGAAATGCCAATTAGTATAATCCACTGCTTGAATATTCTTTCTATACTAATATTATAAAGAGGAAAGATTTGTATTTTTGTATGTTTGTAACGAATTGGCTCAAAAACTACTGGACCAATTTCAAAAATTATTTCACCATTTGAATGCTACATTATCACTGATCAATATAGGCTATATAAATTACAGGAAAAAAATAAGGATCCTTACTAAAACTACAATTATGTAACCCAAGCTTGAAATATGAAACATCATTAAACGAAGTCGGGGACAACAGCTAGTATATAATAAATAAAACAAAATGTTATTTTTATATCATGTTTATTTGTATAAAGTATCAAACTGCATTACATATTGGAATAAAAGTTAATAGGAGATAATTTTGATTAGGGAGTTAAAAATTGTTCAACAACTAACTAACAGTTTAAGTTAGAAATGACTTACGAACATTCTAAAATAAAACAATTTCTTAGATTACCTCATCCACGACTGACTGAGAGATATAAAATAATTATGTTAAAAAAAAAAACAACTAAATATTCCCACTAACCCCATAGTATTCGGCCCGGGGACGAATTCATTTGTGCACCAGTCGTACTTGAAATACGCCAGCCGTCCCATTGGGCCGAAAATGTTACCTAAAACCTAAACTATAAATTGATTACTACATAGGTCAGTTTAAAATACAAAACATATTAAAACGAACAAATTGATTTAATTTCATAATAACTACAGTGAAAACTCCATACAACGACACTGAAGGAACTGTGCATTTTACGGCGTTACAGACAGCTGTCGTAGAAAACGGAAAGAAAAAACTGAATTAGAAAAGGAAAATCATTTCCGACGCTTAAAGCCGAGTCTCCTGCGAGTGTTTTTTCGAAACATTACACAAAAACATAGAAACATTGGGGCGTGGCCGTACACATTTTTGTATTCGTTTCGTACACAATGTTTCTATGTTTTTGTGTAATGTTTCGAAAAAACACGCGCAGGAGACGCGGCTTTAGAGAGTTTGTCGTTAAATCGAGTTTAAACTGTAGATATTGTTAACAAAAACTTAATAACTAAACCGCATCACTAATTTAGACAACGACGTGAAGTGATCACGTTACAAAAGTGATCAGAAGTGGCGAATCGACTAAGAGCAACATTGACTAGTCCATCAATCGACCATGATAATTATAATACTTTTGGTCCGAATCAGGAATAACCCAACCGAGAACACAACTCACCGGAGATGAGAAGCAATGTGAGCGTGCATATACCTCCTTACAACAAATAATAAAGCATAGAATACCTGAACAATAATATACATTCATATTATATTTGATTTGATTAATATATATATTTGTATTATACATAATTATAAAAAATGTATAAAACTATAAAGCAAAAATATTCTCTAATTTTTTATTTTTTTCTAATTAATTTTGCCGGTTTTCCAACTTTCTTCCAATAAGAAACACATAAAAAACATTAAACCAAATGAAACTGCAAATAATTCATTTTTATATTTGTTTCCAAATGGGAACATTGGTATTTGCATATGGCCACAACCATGCCGGCCAACGGAAAACCGACAAAATCACACGATCCAATATAATATAGTTATACTATGTCACTTATAATTAACTGGTGATGCTAATTCGGCCCACGCGAGGTCAGTTGGGCCGAATATGACTACTAATTATATTGCTTACCGCCGTACATTTGGCAAATTTGGCCCAAACAATTAATCAATCGGTCCCGTTTGTACCTAAACTAATTTTGGTGTTTTGTTAATTAATTTACTGGTTAAGATGATTTGTTTATCATGACATACACACACACGCGTTCACTCGTTTGGCAGCTATCATCGGAAACCAGTAAAAGCATACCCACAACTACCTACAATATGAAAAAATATCTATTCACTTAAATACATACACGTGAATAATTCAGTTGTCGATTATTTAACGCATTACTTCCCAAGCGTCGAAAACATTGGAATTTTTTGGTGAAATCTTTAAGTTCATAATACGTTAAGAAAAAATAATATGACAACAGCCTGTCATATAAAGTATGACAATGGGATAAAAATTATATTTTGTTTGTTTTTTTTTTTAATATTATATATATTTAGTAGAAGTCTAAGAATCAGTTTTATGTACTTTGAAGTTGGTTACTGTTTTCTTTTACGATATATAAAATCGGAACATAATGCTTTTTTTGAGGCAACAAAAATGATCAATTTGAAAAAAATTACATTAAAATTATGTAAATATTTTTCTCAGCTGAAAAACAAACAATAGTATAAAAATACGAATTTCATCAGAAACAAAAAAAAAATCTCTTAATAGGATAAAAAAAATTGAATATAGTGTCTTAAAAATAGGACAGTGGGAAGTTTGTTATTGGTTAACATACATATGTAACATATCACTAATATTGTTCTTATTATTTTAAAATACCATAGATATGAGTTCACTATGCCTGTGCGGCTGGAGGCTGACCAGTATGGCGACTGTATTTAGAAACAATACAAACAATATCCGCCTTACAATAATACCTTATTTATTTCCCTAACTGTTACATTGTTAACGTTACATTACAGTAATGCCCCGCTTTACGCGAGGGATACGTTCCGGAAAAAATCGCGTTAACTGAAATTCCCGCGACCATACAGAAGTTGATGACTACATTATGTTTATACGCACTCTTTCGCGTAATTTAATAATAAATTTGAATTTCGCGTTATAGTGAAACCGCGCGGTGTATTACTGTACAATGAAATTTAATAATATATACACTGTTAGTTATTAGACGATACTATATACTAACTTCATTAGATATCTGAGATCATTTCGTTTTAACCATAGTATTCATCTTACATTTATATTTGATACAGTTTAAAAAAACAATTTATAATCCCTACTACTATTATAAATGTGAATGTGAGTTTGTTTGTTACGTTTTCACATCATGAAACTTTGTACACATATTTTTGGAGGCACTAGAAGTGACATAGGATACTTTTTATTAAAACAAAAATTATTCTTTACTATAGTTTCCAACTGACTATAGTTTCAGTTGTTTGGAATCATATTGATTTATTTCTATTGAAATGATCTCTGATACTTATTTAATGACTTAAATGCGAGCGAAGTTAATATTATATAAGCGAACACAAAATCTCGAATACCGTTTGATGTGCAAGGTTGAAATTTGACAGGGAGGTAGTTTATAATTAGTAGATAGGCATTTTCTGTTGACTGAAATATGAAACATT
>JAPWLS010001166.1:0-36666 GCA_028551675.1 Tineola bisselliella | reverse complement strand
AAGGACCGACTTGTGGTTTGGTGGCGCTCTGTATGATGTTAGATGAGAAAATTTCTGTCTCTGAAGTGTTTGAGATAGCCCGAGCGGCAGGCTACACCAACATTGGTGAAATGTTTAGTTGTAAAAACATGGCGAACTTGGTAGAAATAGCATTGATGCTGACTAATAATTTTAATGTTAAAGTTGAACTGAAAACGGGTGGCTTATGTAGCGACTCCATTATTAACAAACTATTAAACAAGTGTTTCATTTTGATTCCGTATCCTTTTATTTCAATATAACTGGGAACTCTGCTATTTTATAAATTGTCAATTGAGAGGCTGATATTTGAGCATTGAGGGTTTGAGATATTGAAGTTAATAAGTTAAAAACCTTTAAATTGGAGATTTGAAGGTTGCTGATTTTCTAAAATTTTTGCATTAATTTTTAAATTACATTTCAGTAGTTTCACTCACACCACCTGATGCATTTTGGTTTTTGCCAGAGCTCTAATCAAGGTGCATTAAGTAGTTCTTCTACTCGGTACTAGGGAATCTCTGAGCATTACCAATATTTATACCTTTTTTAAGACAGCCGATACATGGGTACCAATAAAAATATTTGTTAAATTAGTCTGAGCCTAGTCAACTTTGGGAATCACTGCTCTAGAGAAACAACTTGGTTATAATCCAAGTACTCTACTAATTTAATATTTATATAGAATTGTACATATCTAGTGTATTTGTCTTAACTATTAATACAGATATGACTCAGAATGCAACAATATGCCGTGCTTAAGGAACGGCCACAGGGCTCATTGGGCTCTCGTGTGCGGCATCATCATACCAAGCGATGGAAGTGAGCCCTATGTGATATATCGACAGGGGAAGTCCCGCCATTTATCTGTGTGGTTACTAAAAAATTTAGAAAATAGCAATAAAAATTTATATGAAATTTCACCAAGACATTTTGAAGAAAATTTGTTCTATGTGATACCCGATGGTGGTATCGGTGGGGCTTACGGACTTCGCGATCAATATGTTCTGATTGAAGGGTTGACATGATTGTTTAATATAGTTTTTAATGTGTGTTATTACTGTTTGAAGTTTTGAATTTATCCCACAATCTTATTATGTAAATGTTGCTAGTATAAAAATATATCAGCTTAATATGTAAAAACCAGCTAATGATCGCTAGGGCAAGTTTAAAAAGTAAACAAAAAAGTTTAAAATCAATATGTCAAATCAATAAGAAATCCTGGTGTATTTTGAATCATATTTGTAAAAAAAGTTGGTTAAAAAAAGTTTATTTTTTAAAGGAGACCATAGAATATTCAAAATGGGGGTTATATTGAATTCTTTTCGCAAACTATGAATTCTCGGGTTTCGAATAAACAAGTGCACACGTCAAGTTGACATACAGAAAATAAAACAGCAAATCATAGAGTAAAATTTTATTTGTACAATAAATACAAATCATACTCGCAAATTATCATAATAGAAATAATTAATCTCATCACGTCACTTATAAAATAACACGCAAATTAAACATTTTTGTATCAGACTACTGTCAAATTCATTTATTGCACAGAATACATACAATTCAAAATTTTGGTAATAATATTTCAATGTACACTGCTCTTTTTTTGTACTAAAATTAATAGCTTTACTTTTATTTTCAAGACAATGTAAAAAGACTTGGGGTCACTCTTTGCGTTAAAGTAACCAAAAACCAACCTTATCCATTTTTAAATTTAAAGGCTCGTGTATTAAGAAGCGCTCTCTACTTTAAACATGATTTAAGTGGAGTGACGTATATAAGCATAGATTCTAAACTCGAGTAATTACATAACGAAACTACGCCCGAGCATCGTTTCTAGATACAGGCCTAAAATGGATCCATCTTGAGTTTGGTTGGCATTTGGAGCATTCGTTTTAAATATATATAGTTCATTTAGTTATAAACATACAGACCCATTACTAACCATAATACAAAATAGTGGAAAAGTAAGTTTTAAAATAAATAAAATGTTACACTATTATTTATATATGTTATTTAGCATGCAAATACAATTTAGCTAGACCTCTAGTATATAGATTATATAACGAGGATATAATAGGCATAAACTGTACACGACGATTTTCAAATGGATACAGTTTCCGTAGGTATACTATAAGCGATATTTGCATCCCTTTCACACATGCCTCAATTTCGACACGATGAGAATATAGTTAACCCTTTCTAATGATTGTTTCTTCCAGTCCAAAGTTCAATCTGTATCCATTTGAAAATTGTCAACTGTACACAAAAAAGGGATTCAAACATTGTTGAAATACAATTTTTAGTTTGTTCATGAAAACATTTCAAGACTTACGTTGTCAAATTGAAAAATATTAATCCCTTTCTTGTTTAGGTCTAAAAGATATATTTATTTTCGTAATACTTAATACAATTTGATTAAAGAATTTATGACTACTGATAAAGAGAAACGACTAGACGTACACGGTTTTTTTTATATACTGAATTAATTCAAATTTTATTTATTTTTACAACACACGAACTAACTTATTACGCGCCAATTTAGAACTGATAAATGAAGCTTATATTCGAAACATACTTGAATATTTATTTTACAGACAAACTCAACTAAATCCCTTAAACAATCAATTTGAGAACTGGCGTTGGGGACATATAAGATTATAATTTTAGGTCTTGACACTTCTGAAAAGTTGTATGTAGTTGTAAAGTTGTTTGATTCTACAGGCAACAACCCGAATCTAGCCGACTTTGGTCGAACACGCCTGAAGTTTTTTTTTAAATAAATTATAAATTGTCATCATTTCACATTTACCAACTCGTGCCTTCTACCCTTATTTGGATATAAGGCGTAAAGATATGCCTATTGAAACGAATAACATTCCATACGCACATATTTCATAATAATTTTCAACGGGTTTCATTTTAATATCTTCCAAAACAAACGAACTTACGTGAAAACATTTACGCCACTATTAAAATTGATTACAATTTTTACTTCAATATATTGTACATGCTATAGATATGAACTTTACATGTTTATTATTATGCGGTTAATATTTAGAGTTACAAAGATATATTATAAAAGTGCGAACATTACAGATCATTATACCAATTTATTCTACGCCGAACGCTGAAGAGAAAATTTTGAAAATGAATCCTCAAATTGAGAAAAGGTTATACACACCAGAAGAAATTAAAACAATAGTCCCAGGCTATCGTGGAAAGCCAGAGAAATTTGATCCTACTAAGGTAGGAAAGAAGAATCCATGCCTCACAAAACAAAAAGTAGGACCTGAATCATCAGCTGTACTTCCACGCACAGCTCTAGACAAAGCTACAAAGCCAACGCCACAGAAAAACAGTCCCATGTGGGCTGATTCTATATTTGGCATTGATGTAGCCGTCAGAGAGTTGAACGTCAACCAGGGAATCACGCCAACATATGCACGATTACCTGAAATAGTTGACGAAGTCTACTCTTCCATTGGAGGAGATGACACCAATCTTAATAAACAAATGTCTAAAGGTATGCTAATGTATTACAGTACTGCATTACTATGGACACGTTTATTAGATAACAAAACAAACTTAAGCTTTGTTGAACAAGAGTTCATTAAAGCGATGATGACGCAGGAGTATAATGTTCCTCAGATGTCTAATAAAGACAATTCTTCCAATATCTAGTATTTGGGCAAAAACCCAATAAGTTATTACAAAATTTTAATTCACACGTAAAACCTCATATCAAAAAAAAAACTTAGTTATCAATAATATTGCTTCATTACCTACCTCGAGAGTAGGGCTTTTTTTCGACAAGAGATTACATTTTGATTGTGTGTATATGAATATTCGGACATTAACATAATCGCCTTTGTTAGACATCTAAGGCCATTAATAAAAGGAGAAGATTGCCTACCTTCTCTTTAGTATCTTTTCATTGGATATTGGGTATTTTTAATGTATAGGTTGCATCGTCTGTAATGATCGCGCTTTAAAACATTGAAAAAGCTGATAAAATACAGTATAAGCGATTATTAACTCTACAAAGATAATTTGATTTTAAGTCGGTACTTGAAGTTATTGCAGCCTATATTGAAATGTATTATAACAACACCTTATCCATTTCCATTATCTCGACATTAACCTTCTACTCGTTTTACTAACATACAAATTTAGAATAAGTGTTTTTACTAATATATAATCACTGGGCTTATCACGAATTTAGTCTGGCTTTCGAATCGAGCTGTCACAAGTAAAACGGATCCGTTAGCAATCGGGATCATGAATTTTCACTAACGACTACCGAGCACCAGCAATCTATCAAATGAACGAAAGATCGAGACGTCCGAAAATTAACAAAAAATATCTAAAATATTGCAGTTCCAAATCCGCACGCGGTGGCGCTGCACAAATTTCCATACAAATCGCTTGAAGCGAACTCGGTTCGAAAGCCAGATTAAAATTCGTGATAAGCCCACAGGTGTAAGTAAGCTAACGTTCGGCGAGTTTCTTGTGGTATTCTTCTCGTCATACGCATCTCCGAAGTCACGGTAGAGTCTAACGATGAACAAGTGCACGCCTTTAGTGCCTATGCTAATAAACTATTTTCATTTCATTCATTCATCCATCAAATGTACTGAATTAGCCCACTTTAAGCGGAGAGCCAAAAGGACCAAACTGATCTAATCTACACTGACATATTACAATAAAATTTCATAATTTATAGTATAAAATATTATAATATAACGTTTAAGAACTATTTACATAAACAATTTATATCGTTTAAAGTAACTAAACCCACTTATAATGAGATTAAATATCTTTTGAGTAACAATAAAATATTCTATGTAGGTGTTTATTAACAAATTTTCAATAACATATACACGTCAACCATAACTTCAGACAAAGCTACACTGAAAAAAAGCGAGATAGGAGATACATATATTGAAAGAAACTAAAGAGAACAGTGTTGCCATATCAAAATAAACTGCAATAACTTCTCTTCAACATGCTCTTAACTATAAATTTATACATATATCCAAAATTTATAGCGATTATTATATAACTTTATCTATATAAAACAAGGGTAGATAGAAATATTTGAAAAAATAATAAATATTTTATTGTCTAAAATTGATTCATTCTTCAATATCCGTCAGCGATACACCCTACTGACTCCAATAAAAATTGTATGGCATGCCTACAGGGCCTATGTATATGCGCACAAGTTGATTGCTAAAATCAACTCACACTTTCCGAGTCACGATTAAAAACCAAATTTTATGTATTTATATATGTATAACAATATGAATCTAATAAGAATTGTAGAATAAAAGCCTAAATACGTTGGACCTATATTAAAAATAAATAATTTACATGAGTACCATTCGTATTAAAACAATCTGTGTGTAGCGCGGATCACAGATAAAAATTAAAACATTTAAGAGCGTCACGATAAAATAAAAAAACAACAAATAACAGCACGAACCCACGTTGATATGCGTCGAGAACAAACAACTATAATCGACAAAATTCGGTTTACTACACTAACATTGCTAATGTCACAAAAACGGCTATAAAGCCCACTATGCAATCATTCATCATTCCAATATATGACGAAACGTTCCAGCAGACAGACAGCCTAAATTTAGAGACGCATCTGCTGAAAATACGCGAACAATATTCAGGCACGCCACCACATTAAGCCTAATTGAAAAGTTCTAAGCCCTCAAAATCCTTACCTTATATTTAGTATACAGACAAAAATTATTAAAAATCAGCGAGAACTTTTCAATCGCACGTAAAAACTCACTCCAGCCGCACAACGCAACTCATTCGCCGTCTCACTCTAACACACACAAATCACAATACGCGAGAGCGAGTCAGCATAATACAAAATCTAAACTAATAATATATTGATGGTATTTTACACATTACATATGTATACACTACGAATGACTATAATATATAATTAACAACGTTCTGTTTTATAATATGAGTATACTTTGAAAAATACACTTTACATACTTGTAAAATATATAGTATAGTACTGTCAAATTAAAAAGGACAGTCGTGACACATTATTTCAAAGTGACAACCGACCAAATAATGCAGTCAATGCAGACAACCGCTCATTACCTCCTATATTAAACACAATACACGAATAGTAATCCAAAACGAGAACATGTCACGAATCGTCACATCGTTTTTGTTTTATAAACACTAAACCAAAATACACAATAACTAACATGGCAGCTCAGCATAAAAATATCGAATGCGAAAAACAACACGTTTTTAGAGATCAAACTCTCTCAAAATTAAATTTAAATTTAAAAATAAGATAGATACCACAACACTGACTAAAATCTTAGAATACGTCTGCGTACATAAAAAGATCAATGAACCGAGCATTGGAACGAATTCTTACACCCCCTCTACTAATAAGTTGAATTGCTAATAATAAAAACACAGCCCTCCATGGTTTAGTGTAACATACATACCACCTTTCCTACCACATTTAATTGACATAATATCATGACATTTAACCGTCAATTTGTCATTGTCAGCGTAAACCCATATTTAAGTTTCATAAAGTATTTTTCAGGACCGACGCCTCTTGTGCAGTTTCACAACAACCTTTTCACGTGTACAGACATATACTAAGAAAAGCCTCTAAGACTTGCCAATGATAATAATCCACTATGGCCACACAAGCCAAGCGAGCCGCCATTTTTATTTTCAAAATGGCGACGCGGACTTCTATTTACTCATTCGTACATGTAAAGTACAGTCAACAAAAAAAATGATGTTAAATATTAAATAAAACTCATTTTTTTGTTAACCATACATACATACATAAGTAAATACAGCCTAAACAATAAAACCAAAGCTAGTTCCACATGCATTATTATGTTTCAGGCGGCGCGAGTGGAGCTCCACTGGTGACAACTGGAAAAGTTTTCACGTGCGTCTGCCATTGCGTCGATAGTTGGAAGAATTTTACACCGTTCCATTCCGTGCCGTCGATGTACACTATAAATAAAAATAATACAGTGCAACCTTGATATAACGATACTGAAAGGAATCAGAAAATAATTCGTTATATCAAGTAATTTGTTACAATGAGGTTCGTTATACAGAGGTTAGGTTGGTCTACGATTCGTTTTAACAAGGTTTAAAAAATCTCTGCTTTACGTAGGTACTAATCTGCTTTCCCTGTTATAGCGAACGATTTCGTTAAATAGAGGTGAATAATACTTTCTTTTTATATTTTGCAAAGATTGAAAATTATAAAAAGGTTTTTAATAAATGTATTCGTAATGTAACGGTATATTTTGCATTAGCCTTTACGGGTATTTCGAAAAATTCGTTAAATCGAGGAAATCGTTATATTGAGGGTCGTTACATTAAAGTATGTAAAATAAACAAACAGTGGTCAGATGCGTTGTAATAATATTAACCTTTGAGTGGTGCATGATGCGAAGTCTTCGCTGAACAGATGAGCCTGGCGATGCCGTCCACAGTCTGGGTGCGACCAATTTCCGCCTCGCTTCTCTCTTTCTTCTTACCGAGTCGCATTACTACAAAAATAACATTACATATATAGAACTCCATCTGACGAAGCTAGCAACAGGACCAGCCGGATGAAAAGACTGATTTCATTAACTTACTTTTTTGTTTCTTCTCCTTAATAACATAAGTTAAACTGAGATTAGAATTATGTCTCGTGACTAGTAAAGCCTTGAACGCCGCCTTCAACGTCACCTTACTGCATTCAACAGCGCCCTCTGTTTTAACACCGCCAACGTTCTGAAATTTGAACACTTCACATTAGTAAATGGGATTTTCCATCACCCATTCCACCATGCGAACACTGACCAGCCAATAATCGACTTGCAGCTCCATGTGTTCATGCAGTCGTATATTGACATCGGGCAACGGCGTCGTAGGAGGCGAGCTCCTTGCCGGAGGTGACCCGCACTCCTCTCCTTCTAACGAGGAGATGGCTCCCACACCTGCACCTGCACCGCCTTCAGCACAACCGAGACGGACCTCCTGAATATTACAATAATGTTTCCTATTAATATCATGAATACAATAATAATGATTCACCATTCATTAATAATGATTTCTACCCCCATATCCACAAATAACACGTCTAATAGCACAACATACTTACCGCAATGAATGGTATAAAAATTTGGCTAGAGTCTTCGTCAACAGACTTGTCGCGATAGGCGACCATGGCTTCACCAATTGGCATGTTTGTAACAGGACCCATGCTATTTAAATATCTGTGTAAGAAAATTCAAATTGGAATATTGGATTGGAGATCATTCAATATGCTCCCTAAATTTTCAATTTAAAATATGCTTTGTTCCTTGTATGTAAACTTAAAATAATATACCTAGCGATCCTGGACGATACTTCGGCACGATCAGCGGGTGAATTCTCAGATCCCCTTTCACATAGACCGTTCCATACTTCACCAGTGAACAATGCACCATAACCAGGATCAGAAGCTGATATATACCGACTCACTGTACTCGGCCCTTTAAAACAAAAAGATACATATAATTAAATAATATACGTACATGTATATTTTTAGAGAACATATTTCATAAAAATCCATACCAGTAGGAACTATGTAAAACTTCAGAGTAGGTAAGTCCAGCGGTCTTCTCGCAGCCACTTCGGTGTGTGCTCTCAATGTGGCCGAGACCATCGGATCACTGCCGCAAATGACAACCCTGACTTGACGACGGGCATTTCTGAAAACGATGCATGAGGCTTTAAGATCACCGCCTGAGAACTTTAGACTTGAAAGTTGTGGTACTTGTCTCTGATTATCGTTGTTGAAAAATAAACAACTTACAACTTATTGACTCTAGAAGTTAAAGCTTGAAGTAGCGGTTTTGTGTCGAAGGGTGAAGGTAAATAAACTGCTGGCACTCCGAGGGCGGAGAGGGCCGAGCCGAACGGCCCCGTCGTCAACGCCACAGCTTCGGGAACCGAACCATCGTCACCAAGAACACGCGACACTTGTTCCATGACAGTTCGACGAGGCTGTAAAAAACAGATTTAATGTTGAATAAGGTTGGCAGTGAAACAAAAATCTTCTTTTCACAACTTTAATTCCACCAATCACAGCACGCGTCAACTCTTTTCGTACAGGCACTTTTACACTCTACAATGTACCCGATGGGCCCACGCCCCACAGGGGGGCAATTTGATTGTTAAGGGGGGCAATTCGAAAATGGACTCGACACGAGTTTAACTCTTTCGCGCCAGGCTATTTAAATGTAATGCAAGATTTCGGTGCCAAATTTAACGAAAAACGCAAATTCTTAAATAATCGCGGTAAATAATTATTAGGTATAATTTCGCTTGACGAGACTAAAATATCAACTGGGTGTTTGGTTACATAAGGGGGGCATAAGAATTTTAGAAAGACTAAGGTGGGGCATGGCACAAAAAAGGTTGGGAAACACTGTTCTACACCATATAAATCACACACATACCACAGACAAAAATAATTGTGTTGTTATTTCAACATTTAAAAATAGATAATTACAATTAAAAGCCGACAAAAAGTAAGCACACAAACCTCTAAGGTAGTAGGACTCTGCGCCGGCAACTCGTGCGCAGATAGAGGCCTATCTGAGATCACTAACGAATTCTTCTTACGCCCGACACCACCAGATGGCGTCAGATTACCACCACTGGTCGCACTTCGAAATAGGCGAGAACGTTTTTCTTCCTAAAAACAATTGTTAGTACATGCAATAACTCAGAACACACACAGCCATACTTAATAATTTAGAAGAAACAGTATATATTATGTTAAAATGTTTAATTGTAAGTTTATTTTCAAAGGATATTATTTAAAATTATTTTGCTAATAATTCCCGCTACAACATTCAATAATTTGTCTCGACACGTTTCGCCACTTCACGTATCCTGATGATGCCACGTGAAGTGGTGAAACGCGTCGAGACAAATTACTGAATGTTGTAGCGGGAATTATAAGCAAAATAATTTTAAATAATTTCCTTTAATATGGATTAGTTTATTTTCATGCAAAATGATGTATTATTTCTTATTAAAACCAACAATTATTATAAGTAGTTCATAATTACTTTGGTATCTTTAGGCGGTGAGCTGGAGACGGAGGCACCACTGACGACGGCCTCGGCGGCCACGTCCCCATCACTGTTGCCCTCACTGCCACGCTCGTCGCCAGCTGAGCTACGTAACGCTTCCGACTCTACAATATTAGAAATATACATACACACCTCCCATTCACTAATTGTCGCTTTATACACCAACGAAATAATCCTTACACTTCAAATTACTTCCAGGAGGATAAATACTGTCTGGATTAACATTTCTATATAGTATTAATACATATTCCCTCAATTTTCTCTTCAAATTTTAAATCGATATAACCATAATTATTTAAGAGTAAATAAAATGAAGAATAAGTGAAAGCGATAGGGTGAGAAATAAAAAGATACATCATGCTGGCATGCACATGAAAATAGAGAGAAGAAGCTCAGTAGTATAAATTTTACCTGCGGAACCATGTAACTACAGGCTTCAAGTTCATTTATTTTTTACAATAATCTAATAGCAAGTAAGCCGTCAAAGCAAAATCAATTGACTCAAGAGCGCGCTGCAGTTACGCGGTTCTCATGAATAAAATTCATATCAGATATAAAGAAAGATAAAAGCAGTAACCATAAGCGAAAATAACTCAATAGAGATAACTATAGACAATTTTTACAGAATTTAAATAGATAAAATATTTAATAAAAGTTAATAAATAAATAATATATTTGTTTTTTTTTTTCATATATCTAACAATATATATTTCTCAATAATAACAAAAATCAAGAATTCAGTGCCTTGGCCGATAATTTATAAATCACAACAATAGTGATGTGCAAATCGAATAGTACAAGTAGTTGAATTCAATTAGAATGTGTAAAGCGAAACGCACCTGTTGTATGCAGGGCTGGTGGTCGTTCCCGCACGGCTGACAGCTCGCTCGCGGTGGTGAGACTCGAATGGCGGGTCACTGCGGCGCATGCATTTACTAATCACTACGTGCTTCTCACACAATTAACTCACTTTGTTTCAAAACACTGACTTTTTAAAATTATTATTCTACAAATAAGATAATTACTAATAACTAATTAAAAAAGCGACCCAAAATGAGTTAATTCAATTTGAAGGCAATTTACATACATTACTATGTCATCAAACGACCTTTTAAATTTGTCGTATTATAACGCTCCGTATATATTATATAACAATAATTACATTTGAACATTTTGAAAATGGAACAAGTAGTTTCGAATTTTTATAAAAAAAACGTATTACACGGATATATTACATAGGTCGTCACAATGACACAGTAAGGTATGAAAAGACTAACTTACTTAATTTTGTCGTATTATCTACTAGCACACAGCCGAACGTATCACAACAATATGCTTACTATATAATAATGTAACAGGTTTATACATATTTGTATATTGAGTAAAAAATATATCTTTGTGAAAACAATTTATTATTATCCAAGTTTTTTTAATTTACAAATATATATCATTTCACTCAATAACAAAACAAATTTAGAAGCGTCATGATGATACAACTCCTAATTACGTACAAACGATTATTATTTACGAATAAATACAACCAAATGCCTAGGAATGGGCTAAAATGATTTTGTTTTAGATAAAATGCTTCGAGCGCGACGTGGCATGGCTTAATTGGCATACATGAAGCTATCACACAATGCAATGTATTTTTTGATATATGTACATACATAAGATCACACCTTAAATTTATTAAAGTACCTACAGTGAAGTGTAAAAAAAAAGTACTTTTACAACCAAGACAAACATTTTATGGACGATTCAAGAAAAGTAACTTTGAAAGTAAAATTCACATGTATTTTTTTGTGATATTGGATTGAAATAATTATATATTCAACCCACATAAAAGACGTTAACAGCTTTAAAATCAAACTAAATAAATGCAAGGATAAGCCGCTAAGTGTTTTAAAATTAATTATATTATGATAGCGAATAACTCAAAAATTCGAATTAGAATCTTATAGGGTTGTGTTACCTATAGAATAGGCCATAGGATATCCTAGTTTGAGGGTAGGTTATAATAAAAATAATATACTATCAATTGGCGTCATACGCACTCGATGACTGGCTCAGTTTCTTATTAAAACTACCCCCGTATCACAAAATCTATAAATAATTATTTTACTCAACAAACAAAGCCATACATATTTACTATTATTTTTTAGTATCTTACAAACAAAGTAAAGCTAGTATCTATTGTTAGGAGAGAGAAAAAACAGAAATGACATACAAGACGATTTTTTTTTTAAATTTCAAAAACAAGTAACCAGAGTAATGAAGCTACAATTATTACGTCACGTTGATTGGTTGATTGTCCGAAATAAAGTAACAAGATGAATGTACTTACAATGGCAAACTAATTTCACTAATAACACTAAGGAACCATTATCAAAGTACATATTTTTAGTATTATATTACTATTTAAATAAAAAAATATATATATCAACCTAATAAATGATTTTTTTTTAAATAGCAGCTTGGTACACTCCGTTTTCATGTAAGACCCGAGAAAAGATCTCACCATTAGAATGCCTGTGATGCTCCTGATTGGCCAAACTCCTGCTGCTGCTGAAGAACGGCCTGAGCGAGGGTTTGGGTGTGGAGCCAATACTGATCGTATCCATTTGATCTGGTCCCGAATCGTCGCCTTCGCCGCACGAGAGCGACTCCAGCTCCTGGATAAATAATCTATATGTTACATTCACAATTTCCCATTAGTAGATATCTATCTATATACCTATATAAAAATGAATGTATGTCTGCATGTCCTTTATAGAATCGTAAACTATGCATTTGATCATGTGATGATCTTTAGCAAAGCTGTTGTGCATGATTCCATGAAGGTTTCTGAGTTGGTACGACCAATTTTCGACAGATTGCTCCACTGTTATTCCGATGAATTTCATATATTGCCGTGACAGTTCATGACAGCTCACATTGAACAGACAATATTGTCGTCAAATGACTCAAAAAAAAATTAAATATTTGTGTAATGTCTTTCCTTCAAATTTATTTTAATTGGTGGCGTAGCAACGCGCTCAGGGTACAGCTAGTTAGACATAATTTAACTGTATTAGCAACACTGAGATCGCTACTGTCACGTGGTTTAAAATCACTACTTTTTAGCGTCCTATAGGATAACGTGTCCCTCTCCGCTCGAATAATAATTATAACAAGTGCATTGTTACCTGGAACAGCTCATCAATATCCCGCTGAGCTCTGTCAGTGTGTTGCGTCGCATCGCGCTCGGCAAGCTCCTCCGGGACGCGGAACCTCCGCAATAACGCCGCAAACTTTTGCTTCAAGTTGCGTTGCTGTAGAAGAAAAAATAAATGAATACTTTGACAGAGCATTGAAGAAATCCACTAACTGTCAATGAGTCTTCATTGAACATTTCAAATTAGGATAAGCCGAATTTTAATTTATCAATTTAATACATTAATTCCTAAGATAAAAATATTAACCACTACAATTAATAGTTAAGAACATGCAACGGTATCTAATTTTTTTATACACACACTATATTTTTTTTAAACTTGACTGAAATAAAACAAAATATACCATTGCACAGCCTTTAAACTTCACCATTCGAATGTATTCCAAAAAAACTATAAAAAAAAAACACCAACTCCTCATACAAAAAAGAACGCACTAAATGAAAACAATATGAATCACGTCTATCTAATCTTGTTATATGATAACAAAATCCATTATCGTAAATCGGTACATAAATACTTGACACAAATCAATGTCACACATTACATGCAAATTTTTTTATCTTAAAAAAAAATGCACCTCACGTGCAAAAACGTTCACCGTATTATTATAAACCAATGTGTAAATTCCTTTGACCCACTTATAAAACACGAGCCAGGTCTTAACCATAAAACAACCAACCACTACCATGCACTAACTACATGGGACTACCACAAACTTTTACTCTCACCACCAAAACACCCGCAATGTTTCAGATATGAAAGACCGTCCGGACCGAAACACAGAGCTTCCATTTTAATGTCAGCAACAAGACGAATGAGATGCGTAAACATATCGATTACTAAAAAGTATCACTGTAGTAGTCGATTAACACCCCATGACATATACGTCAAAGTCACGTTAAAGGCCATTCATAAATTACGTCACACGTTAAGAGGGGGGAGGGGGTCGACGAAGTGTGACAAGGGGAGGGGAGGGATCCTAAATTTCGTGATATCACATATCAAAATATAATATATCCAAGTATTATAACATTATTTTGTTAATTTTCATACGTATGTTTGATTTGATGTTGATTTTACTAAAAAATAATTTCAATGGACGTTTAAAATTGCAAAATATGTGACGTCACACTAGGTCACACCCCCCCTGGTCACACAAATGTGTTGACAAGGGCGGGGGAGGGGGTCAAAATCATGAAACTCGTGTGACGTAATTTAGCTCTGTGTTAAGGTCCACCGTAAAGTAACATAACATTGTGCGCGTGCGGCTCACCGCGATTTTTCCGCGGCTACCCTTCCGTTTGGCAGCGGCGCTCTCCAGCTCACTATCGCTGTCTCGTTCGGTCGCCTTTGAACGCATATAGGTGTCTCTGTCCACGTAGCGCTCGCGTGACAGCTGAATGCAAAGCACCACTCAAAATGCTACGTAGCTTATAGCGGCGAGATTTAATTTTAGCTTCATTAATAATATGCACTGTGGATAATTCTGTACTTTTTTTAGTATGTGATCCAGCATTTGACATCCGTAAGTTAAGCCGGATTGAGTTTGTTTCTTTGGACAGAATCTAATTGTTACTATTTTAAACCATACTCAAAGTTCAATATACAGTGTCCTTAATAACAAAATTAATCACATTACTGACACGATAACCCTCAAAAGAACCCAAGAAGCTAACAAATCTCGTTTGTATTGAAAAATATTGAAAATAACTGCCTCAATGTCGCATGCATCACAAACCATGCCATTTTTAACATATGTATTGTAAGGCAAACAATATTCCATTAAATTGCATTATAATATTTTTTAAAACATTAGCTAAGCGTTCAAGCTTGTATTGTTCTGCAATAATTAGCACCTATAAGAACTACGCCAATAGGCATTATACTAAAGGATCTATATAAATATATAGTTTAACTTAAATATTAACTATTTATTTACAATTTCAATTTATATAGCAACCAAACATATAGGCATCCTTCTTGTCATCCTATTAAAATGTGCAAGTTAGATAGAGACAAACATATTATTACGTTCTTACCTTAGTATAAGAGAGATCAGCTTTATTATAAGCAAGTTGTCGATGCGCCCTCCGCCTCTGTGGTGCTCCATACGTCATCTCATCAGCTTCTTCCACAGAACTAAATTCACCCTCCTCTTCCTCATCTGAATATCCTCGTTCTGAAATTAAAACTATATTCTAGAATAACTCTTAAAGTTATGTTTGAGGTTATTTTTAAAAGGCTTTGCTATTGTGTTTTCAAAAAAGCAGTAGAATAAGCTATATGGACTTTAATAGGATATAGAGAGGAATCATAAAAAATGTACTTATATACAGTTACTTTTGGGTTCCACGTGACAACCATTGCCTAGTGTGGGACCATCCAAAACCATATTTGTTATATTCCTGAATAATAAATAAAATAAAATAGAAACTGAATAATTACCATTAAGAAGTAAAGTGTTATTGTTCTTAGTGTCATGATCGACAGGCGTCGAAGCGAGTCCGGTGATAGACAATTTGGCGACAGGCTGTCCAGCAGCAGCCCCACCCTTCCCACCGACACCAGTCAACTCCAATTCCATATCCATTGAGCGTTGGAGTACCTGACATTTTGAAACATAGAATTCAATCAGAGAACTATTAGAGAAGATTAAAAACCTTGTGAAGATTGTATCCATAACGAAAATAACTTTAAACAAAACTAGACTGATGATTATCACCACTTCCAGATGAAGTAACCTATTCTCCTCATCAAGCTATATAGACTGTTATTTTTAGTGCTATGAAAGAAATTGTGTGTTCGTTAAATAGTTCATTTTAGAAGTCATTGCCCGATAGTACTACTTGACAATCACTCTCTAGTGTTTTCAGACGATAAAAACAATGTTGCCATTAAAAAATAAAAATAACTATTTCAACAGAAGCTCATACTGGATATACAATGGAAAATGCAATACTCAATATACGAAATACCTATGTATTACCCTAAGTAAGAGATACACATATACATAAATACGCAATAATCCAAACCAAGCCTTCACAGGATATATGACGCATTGTAAATTGTTTTTTTTTTTTCGAAACACATCACCATGTTTTGATTCGTAACACATTAATGAACGGGGGCGTATTCGCATATTAAACAGATGTTGAGATCCACATTATATGGTCTAGTCTGAATCATCCATTCGACATTGTCTGACATAATAGACTATGTTAATTTTCAATGGGCGCGTACTACTGTTCTATGTGAATATCGAATAATATTTACATAACTTGAGGCTCAAATTGGATTCTTATCTCCCATTATTCTCATTGGTAGGTACTAAATGGAACAAAAGAGGCATTTACCTGATCCATCCTTATAACACCTTCGGCCAAAGTCTTATATCCGAGTATTGTGCGATTCTTATACTTCTTCCGCCTCTGCAACATTATCTGTAATCTACCACAAAAGACAATTTTAAAACGTTGCATTACAATTACTAGTCTGTGTCAAACTGAATGTTTGTATCAAGTTAATATTGTACATCCAAAATCAAGTCAAAAATAACTTGAAATTTATGAATCTTTACTAAAATTTCCCATGTGTCTTTAGAAAGGGAAAATTAAAACACGCATTTACTCTTTTTGAACCATTTTCGAAACCATTATTAGACTCAAAGAAGAACTATTTATTTTCGAAAATTAACCCAAGCTACTTTTACATACTATCTCAAAGTGCCCACTCTTAATATATTTTCCAGTGATACATTCTTCATAAAATTTCACCCCATCAAGACACATACCTATTCCCGTCTCTCTTAACGAAATGCGGATACTGCAACGAGAAGCAGAGATCCAGCTCTACATCGTGAGGCGGCACAGTTATATCGTTGGAGCGAAGTGTGCGCTTGCTCGAGTGCATTCTAGCAGCTAAGATGACAGCACCTGCGCCTGCGCCAGGCGTCGCACCGCCTCCAGCATCGCCCAATGCACCACACACTTTAAGGCGTGTTATTCTTAGTGTACATAGTCTGGAAATAGAAAAAATATACTTATTAAATCAAAAACTATATTCGATTAAGTAAGAAAAGGCCTATTAGATCCTTATCAGAATGAAATTCACACATGTACAATTCCATGTCTTAGCCATTCCGTTAAGGTGTCAGTATACAAGCGGTTTCACGGCTCGTTACACTGGAAAATTACTAGGAAACACCCGTGCACACGTGCTGTCTTCGGACAAATGGGAATACCATTCTCATTACATTATCCACAAATTGCTTTAAGGATAGCATATTTATTTTATCTAAGAGTTCCGTTTTCTCATATCACCATCCCGAATTTAACTATAAATAATTCATGCAAATATAAAATATGGTATTTCAGATAAATGTCTGCAATTTCCAATCTAGTCTTAACACGGAAACGCATCTACACATGTAATCGCCGACGTGACAACTTTGAAATGAAATGGAATTAGTTTATTAGCATAGACACTAAAGGCGTGCGCTTGCTCATCGTCAGACACTACAATGACTTCGGAAAGGCGTATGAAGAGAAGAACACCACAAAAAACTCGACAATCATAGCCTTTGAAATGGTACTATTGGGAATAGAAAAAAAGTACTACCACTCGCTATATATACCTATATATATTGAATTTTAATTGGTATATTTTACGTAGATTAAGTACATACTAACTATAGTTGTAATAAACTAACATTTAAAAAATATATTTATAATTATGTAGGCGTGAATTATATACGTACGCACAATATTAATCGTAAAAACAGCTGCACATAAATACATATACGAAACTTAATAACAAATAAATTAAAACACGTAGGTAGCAATTTAATTCTCGTCACATCTGCCTGGCTCTACGATAAAGAGAAAATTATTTCTCCGCCGCAACCCAACTGCGAGATAAGAGGGTAAGTCTTGAAAACGTTGAACCAGCGCAGCGTTCATGTGGAATATAAGCGTACATACTTTCAGTTAATGGTGATGGCCTGAAATGTTCGTATATCTACAAATAAACATCAAGTCACAAAGTGAAATTTTTTAGGTAACTTTAAATTTACGGTTTTATTATCTTATGTTACAAAAATTTAGTTTTGGAGGATCTTTTAAGTCAATTTTAGTCAAGTTTTTTTTTTATAAATAGTACAATTTAGTACAAAATAGTCAACGAGGAAATTCCTTTTACATATACATATTAAAATTAATACTGAACAATAGTTTCATATGTTACTAATATATAAGTATAATAGGTATGTTCTAAAACAAAACCAAAAAACATTTATTTGTTTTTTGATAGATTTTTTTACCAGTTTTGTCTTTGTCTTATCTTAAAGGTTTATACAAATTTAAAAAACTGGTGTAATTTTCATATATATATATATATCCATACATACATGAAAATCGAAATGCCTACGTCTCACATTAATTTATTCGAATCACAATATCCAATTAACACGACCAATAAATATGGTAGCATAATGTTTTCCAATTTCCCGTGTCATTCAATCACGTCACGTCACACGACCGGTTAGAATAGGATAGGCATACGGAGAAAGTAAACCGGATGATGCACATCACCTATAAGTGACTACAGTAATGCCCCGCTTTACGCGAGGGATACGTTCCGGAAAAAATCGCGTTAACTGAAATTCCCGCGACCATAGAGAAGTTGATGACTACATTATGTTTATACGCACTCTTTCGCGTAATTTAATAATAAGTTTGAAGCGTTATAGTGAAACCGCGCATAACGGGGTCGCGTAAAGCGGGGTATTACTGTACAAGATTTACTAAATACTTTACTTTAATCATTGATAATAATGAAGCTATATACCTACATTATTTAATTTAAAGAAAGCTAGATATTATCTCAATAATTTGTTCTCCATTATTTTATCTCCTTTGTATTTCTACAAATGTTCTATTTAATTAAAATTTATTAAACTTATAGAATGTTTCTGAAGCTTTGCAGCGATTGTTGTCACTGCGTTAAATTAGGCATATTAATATTCGAATATTATTAAAATTCTACGTTATATGAAATATGTATACATGGTCCTTCGAGCCGGATTTTTCATTTGAAAGCATTTAAAAAATATGGTATTACAATCAACAAAGAAATGAAGATATTACTTTCAAAAAGAGCATGTAATTAACAGAAACTTATAACAAAGAACTAAAAGAGAAGACCTTAATATTCAAAAGAAAAGTTTTCGAAAAAGCTCCAACCTTTAAATTAAATAAGATTTTATATAAAATAACGAGTGCCAGTTTCTAAAAGGACAGTCATGAAAGAAACTTTTAATAAAGGAAAAAGGTACAAATATTTCAAGAACGTCCAACCAAGTTTGTTTTTTTGTTACCGCGTATAATAAAAAGCTCGCCAAAAATATTGCGATGAAATGAGAAAATTTGAGCTAAAGTTTGGTAAAGCGTGTAAAATATATATCAATTTCTTTTTCCAATATTAAGTTTAACAGACACTTTTTCCTTTTTTTTTTTATATTCGCCACGTGATCGTATTCCGTACGCCTAAGTTAAGCTACGATCAATAAGTAGAAACTTATCTAATATATATATTTTTTTTAATCGAACATGCAGTTCATGAAATTAGTGCATTTTACTACACAAACCCATCAGCTGTAATAGTTATTTCAAAAAATATTATAACATATGATATTCACAAACAAAAATACAACAACCATTCCATATGAATTATCGCATTTTTCGCACTGAAATTTTCAGCATAAAATGTCTGCAAAGAGCGTTTTAAGCCTCAGGGAAAATGGCGGCCGGTGTGCACTTATGTGTCATAATGCGAGTGTGGGAAAACCGGACATTTGCCGCGACCCATTTGTTCATTCATTGCGCTTTTTCTCTCTTTCATATATCCACATGCATATTTTATATTGTTATAAACGATTCTAGGAATCCTTTGTTTTTAACTCATTTACCTAACTACCTGCATGCAATATGTTTAAATATTCATTTGTTTTCAATCCGATTCTCACAAATACGGTATTGTCATGTCAATACTATAATTCGATCGTCCTTCAACAATACTATCAGAGACAAGTACTATTATTAAATACATTAATCTAAGAATATATATACAAAATATCAATTATAGGCACCTACTAATCTGTTAACAATGGACACATTTTTTCATAATATTCTAGTCGAACTACCCTTTCGATTAGCACTTGGGTAGTTCTGACCTATTCTATAAAGTAGATACAGTAATACCTCGATATACGAGTGTTTTGAAATACTAGCCGCCGAGCGAGCGATATTTTGCTTTGAGATGCGAGCAAGATTCGAGATACACTACACTGCTGCACACGACCCCAACATGCGCCGCGATCTACATTGGCAGCAGCATACGATGCTTTGAGATACGAGCAAGGTTACGGAACGAATTAAACTCGTATGTCGAGGTAGCACTGTATATCAAAGATAGACAGATTGCAATCTATGAACGGATACAACTGTTAGCATAGACAGACTGCAAGCAACAATCGCCTTCATTATACCGGCTTGAGGAGACGAATGTATAGTACCCAGACTTGCGGTACAGTTTTCTCGTTAGCAATCGACTTAGAAATACCACTAGGTCACTTTACTACTCCGGAACTCCGGATTATAATTATAATAATAAGATTAATGTGTTAAAGTGAAATATTGTAAAATAAAAATAACATTTTTCACCAAATTACTTCAATACATCTGTCAACATATAATGATTGTTTATACACATCAATTCTGTCAATGACCAATGCGAACACACTCACGGATATACAACTGATTACATTCGTTACAATTTATATTCTTATTACAAAAGAAATAAAAGTGTATTTTCTTTGAAAAAATAAAAACAAACAACCATGTGTGGGTGTTGAGAAGTGATAAAAGATATACGATTTGAAAACATTCGAGAATTTGTTTTATAATTGGGTGAAATAATTATGTTAACTGTACGAAAATAAATATAATACAAAAATAAACTGATTCCATTTAGAATGTAGGTCTTATTTATTACGATAACAATATGGTTTAAAATAACCATTCGGATATGTATCGAACATATCTGAATGCAATAAATAAAACAAAAGCACACCAAACTTTAATTAAAAACCTTTGTTCTTTAAATAACCGCGTAGATTCCGTAATCACGAAGGGCATGGGCACCGTGTCGTGCGCCATCCAATTACATCCGGGAATTGCGTGTTATCCCGGGGAAAATTCCCGAGAACACACACACACACACAAACACACACACACACACACACACACACACACACACACACACACACACACACACACACACACACACACACACACACACACACACACACACACACACACACACACAGCCCTAATCACGGATGGCTTTACGGGAGCAAATTAGACCAACCCTTGTGGATTTTTTCCTTGTCACATAAAAATACTTGTCGGATAGGTAAGTCTGTGGTTTCAAATAAAATCTCGGCTGTTCTTTTCACACTCAATGCCGTAACTATTAATTAATTAATTAACTATATTAAAAATAAATAATATATATGTACATAAATATACAATGTCTTGATCCGAAACTACCCTATTTTATGATCCAAATGCCTCATCTTATAACTTATTAATAAATATTTATTTCGACTGGGAATCAGAGCCGAGAACTCCGCGCGACAGATTGACGCGCGAACCATTGCGCTACAGAAGTTGTCAAATAATGACAAATTAAAAATAATAATAATAAATTTTAAAACTAATCTTCAAACATAATAATTCCATTTTTAAATCATAAAACTTGTCACATTATATAGTATACCTAACATTGTATTATCGCTAACAAAAACAAATAAACAGCAATTCCTGTACGTGTTGCAGAAAACAATAAATTCCAGCAAGCGTAAATTGCTGTTATGCATTTCGCTCCAACTAAGCGATACTATGATTCAGCGAAACCTGCCTGCCACAAGTAACTTTATTCACATCTCTAACAAAATCGAAGTGTGAGATAAAATTGTATCATTCAATTGTACTAAGAAATTTGTATCGCTGTCATTCGTTCAGGCAACTGTCGCAAAAAACCGAGAATATTTAATACTTAAACAGAAATATAGGGTAAATACTAGACATACCACAACATACATGGATTCTATTTCAAGTACAAAACGAATGCTAAATTTGATCGTACAGTAGATTTCTATAGCGTATACCAGGGGTTCCCAAAGTGTGCGCCATAGAAAGTAAAGAGGGGCGCCGTGAGTCTATCCTCTATCATTATCCGAAACCACAAATATTCGCGGTTATCTTTTTGAGAATGGTTTTGAGGGTAGGGTGCCGTTACAAAACACAAAACTTTAAACTGTGCCGCGGACTGAAAATGATTGGGAACCTCAGGCGTATACATAAAAGTAAAAATAACACTAAAAAGTAACCCAGTACAAATAATAACAATTTAAGCATTAAAAATTTGAACGAATACAAACACTTGTGTACACGATAACGTGCAAGGAACTCAATAAGCCGAGAACGTTCACGCATCAACGCATGAAACGTAATACGGCGACATTCAATGAAACTCTTTAAGCACCATTGTTTTCATTTTTTAATGCCTATATACAAAGATTATATATATTATAGAATTACTAATAAAACCAAAGTACATGTAACAAAGACAGGTAGAAATTGCACTAAATTGGCAATCGACGGTTTTTGTGTTAAATTTACTTACCTAAAAATGACAAATAAAACACATGACTAACAATAAAATAACAAAAATTCTAATTTGAAATTAGCGCATAAAAAAACAACAAGATAATCATCTAATTTTTAAAAATAAGATATAACACTCGAAAATACACGTATAGGCCAATCGGTTCAAATTAGGTTCAAAATTATAACTGTAGCACCATATATCCGCAAAACCACACAAACCATTTGCTCTATCTTGACTATAGTTTAATCTAATAGATAAAGTAATAAGAAACCATCTACCTTGAATTTATTATTAAAATAATCTAGATCAGTATTATTCTCACTCTAGCTGCAAACAACCACTCCAAGGATTTCCCGTTCCCAGTTTCAAATCTTATAAAGTTATCAATATACCTTTGACTTTGAAAATATATTACAATAAATACAACGGTCGCATCGACGGACGTTGGAATCTAACTTCGTTGCAAATGTTTGATATTCAGTGGCAAAGTTCTCCTGCAGCATTCACATTGTAAGGAGGATGCATGAACAACGAGAAGCGATAAAGCGGAAGATGAAATGGAGCACGCGCCTACTATAAAATCTAATACAGTGCAACCTTGATATAACGATACTGAAGGGAATCAGAAAATAATTCGTTATCTATACTAATATAATAAAGAGGAAACATTTGATTGTTTGTTTGTTTGTATGTATTGAATAGGCTCCGAAACTACTGGACCGATTTGAAAAATTCTTTTACCATTAGAATCGTACATTATCCCTGATGAACATATCAAGTAATTTGTTACATTGATGTTCGTTATACAAAGGTTAGGTTGGTCTACTATTCGTTTTAACAAGGTTTAAAAAATTATTAATCTCAGCTTTACGTAGGTACTAATCATCTTTCCCTGTTATAACGAACAATTTCGTTAAATAGAGGTGAATAATACTTTCTTTTTATATTTTGCAAAGATTGAGAATTCGTTATGAAAGGGTAACAAACGTATTCGTAATGTAAAGGTATATTTTGTATTATCATTATTGGCATTTAATTTAAAAGGCTTTAGGTGAATTACTGTAACGTTTTTTGTTTAATTTATTCATTTCGACACTTCGAAAACTTGTCACTACTACCATGATCACTGCAAAGTTTGCGAAACGCAGGATTAAATTAATCAATACAAACACGATAGCACGCTGAAGCCGTTCACACTAATCTCATTTAAAAAAACGCTACTCGCTCCTCCTATGCAATGAGCCAATAACACAAGCTTTGAAATTGCAATTTCAAACACAAGTCTGGGACGAGACTGTCACGAACAGTAAATACTCCTCGCATTAAATTAAATGTCAACATATTCTAATGCGGTTAGAGGAAAATGAACAATGTTATCTCAAACATACTAATACTACTAGTGACATATCCCGAATTTATGCGAATATATATGGAAAGAGATCAATACGATGAATTTAAATGAGTATCAGGCAGCACAAGGACGTTATAAAGGGCGTTTATGATGAATAATACCTACCCTAACAAATGTCGTGTGCACCTAGGTCACACTAATAAATATATCATTGATTACCTACCGATTACGCCCACTATTCTAATATGCACAGGAAATATAGAAACTGGATTAACACAATATATGCAGTATATGCGGGTATATGCAGTAATTTGAATATAATTTTTCCATTTATATCAAAATGCCAGCAATGTCCCGCGGTTTACACCGTTTTAAATTTGGAATGCTTAATATAACCAATCGCATCTCATTAACTAAATATTAATTATCCAGTTTGTTATTGCGTCGCTCCTATAGATCGTAGCGAGATATTAGACCAGCCATTCTCAAAGTGGTGTTCCGCGGAACCCTAGGGCTAAAATACTGCATAAAATTCCTACCAAAGGGATTATAAGCTTGCATCTAAATATTACGTAATATTACATTGCAATATGATTATTCATAAATACATATAAATCAGTTTTTTATAATTATATTAAGGCTTTTCTCTTCGCCAAAAAAGTTTGAGAACCGCTGTATTAGACAATAACATTTCTTAATAAATGGACTATCTAACCGTCTCAGGTTCACATCATATTATTACTAGTTATGATTATATGTTTAGCGAAAAGTGTATTGCTATATTTTTCTAAAACTAACACTTACTAAATCTAGTACGTAATAAAAAATCTTATAATTTATTACTTTTGAACTATTAATAAAATTGCAGCCAGATATATTACAATAATGATAAAAGAAAAGAAATTTTTAAAGTACCTATGAAAAGACGTGCTCCGAATAAAAAAAAACCTACTTGTAGGACTTTGAATTTCAAATTTAAAATAAGAATTTTGTTTATCTTATAATTTATTACTTTTGAACTATTAATAAAATTGCAGCCAGATATATTACAATAATGACAAAGAAAACAATTTTTTTAAGTAACTATGAGAAAAACAGCCGGATTAACTCTACAGGCTGTCCCGTAAGGAGTGGATCAAACGAAAACTGGACATAGAAGGGGCCACGCCCTATTAAAAACACATTTAACTAATAAAAATAATGGCCCGATTTTATTATTCTAATAAAATTCCAATTGGATGATATCTTTTATAAATTTTTCATAAAGTTGTACATTTCTCTGAACTATTTTTATGTTAAGACGTAAATACATTATTGGGGGCTTTACGAATACAATGTTTGTTTCGAATTTTCCTACCAATATTTTTAAAATAAGCCGCATAAAGACTTTTAAATGAACCAAACCATATTCACGCATAACCTAACCTAACCTAACAAATTACACTTAAATATTAATAGACACATAGGAATCTCACGTGCACAGGTCGTCGTACTCGATCGTGATAATAGCAATATTATCGCATCTCCGGTAATTACCGCGCATTACATCGGCACGCACCCGTACGAAACATTTCTCACGATCGAGAAATGCACTGTTAACTAATAATAGGCATTGTACTAATAGACCATTATCTAAATACATCACTTCCACGTCAACTGTATATCAACGTTGCTATATACACATATGTATGTAGATATAGGTTTTGTAGAAAACTGAAAAAGAGAGTTGTCATATAAATTGATCTCAAAAAAGTCGTGTTTTAATATTGTAGGTAGTTATACATTATTATTAGGTGTAATATACTATACCACATGGTAGGATCTGCAAATTCGCAATTTTACAGGAGAGCAGTTTAAAATTGTTATTGTGCATAGTTCGTGTTGATTCTTCGTTATCGGATTGAGTATCTCAGAAACTATTGAGATTTTTTTTTCATGACACGGAATAATTTATTTTGAAACTATATCAATAAAAAAAATTGTCAAAATGTCAATTCCGACTATGTCAATAAGACCTAACAATATACAACCTATGTATGAGATTGTAAAGATTTTTAGTTTTTTTTTTGACATGACGGTTTACGTGTGAATTAAATATAGAATATAATACAATATACATACTGTATTATATTGTATATATACTGTACTATATAATATTAGTAGATACAATTCTTGATTAGCTTTAAATTAAGCATCTTATGAAAATTAATACAATTAATGCAAATAAAGTTGGTAAGTACCCAAAGAAGAAAGAAAGAAGCCAATAGAAGTGAACAATCCTACTAAATTCACTTTTACATAACAAAACAATGTAAAACAAATAAACAGCCAGCTGCAGCGGTCTAATCGCAAAATAATGTTTTAAACACCATTTGGCGAATGTTACGAGACGCAATGTTATTTATACAAAAACAAAATAAAATTTAACACTTTACGGCGACGGAATTAAGGTCATAATTGTAATAAGAAATGTTATGTGTATTTTTGTATGCGAGTTCGAGTGTGCCAACTTCGAGTACATCCTTGAGCGTCGTCCCTGGAATGTGTCCAAAATTTTAAAGTATTTGCAACAAATAGTCGCTTTATTTAATATTCATTCGTCATTAGACCCAATTTACATTGAAACTGTTAAAGGAACGTAATAAAAACTATAATATAAGCGAGAGTCAAATGTGACCTTTGTAAAGATTTACGAGTTATAGGCAGTTTTATAACTACTACACGATAGTCAATCTTGCAAGCCGTATTAACAGTGCCTGATCGAGCACTTTTGAGAGCGCTCCGTACTAACCTGGGGGGCTACTCAGGCGCACGAGCCTCGAACAAAAATACGACTGTTTCCTACTCAGGGACACTTACGGACCCTTAATCAATCACGAAATTACGGATTTGACAGCGATTTCACGACGGATTGCCTACTCAGAGCTTATTTTACCGACGTTTAACAGGACTTTTTAAGGGCTTATATGTCAAAATTCACGTAAGCTACAGAAGGGACAGCCGTATCACAAAAATTCTGATATACCTGAGTAGCCCTTCTGATACGTTTCGTATAACAAATTAATTTAGTGCAAAGCTTCCGTTTGCGAATGATTTTATTTTAAACCAATCAAAAAGCTTGAAAAGCATGAAAATACATAGAAACTACACATATACCAAACATAAAATAATAGTGATAAGTTAAAACGTAACACACAAATATAGTATAAAAGTATTAATATACGGCTTCAATGGAAAGCGACCTTTATTTATAATATATTATTGTCAACTAACTACAAGTGGTCGATTGTTTACATTTTAATTTGCTTCACCATTTTTTATTTACAAACGTTTTGTTTTTTCTACTAAATAATTGAGCACATGACGTCAAATAGTTCTTAACGTGTTTACCAGCTTTTACAACAACTTCCTATATGGGTTAGTTCCTTGTTTACGATTACTTTTTTTAAGAGTAGAATCATCACTCATTAGAATCTGTAGGGCTGCCTTACCTCTCTTGGCAACGGTTTTGTTGATGACGTTTGTCAAAGCAAAAAAATACAAACTTACTTAAGAAGCAAATATACCTAATTAAACAATGTCACTTTGTTTTGCTCAATAAAGTATCCAGCGTTTCCCAAAAATCTATTAAATCTCATTTGCCTTTGAATTTGTTTATACATAAAAAACAGTTTTTGTATTTGTATTCGTCGCCGGGTTGAATTCGAGATAAGATAGGGTAGAGTGGTAACTGACAAGCGTAACAATTCGTGTTGTGAAGTGACCTACATACATAGTTGTATTTTGAAATTAATTTGTGAGTAGCCGAGACCACTCCTTCAAATATTTCTCATTTCGCCAGACTGCCATGGTTACTTGCCGAGAACAATGGGAGTAGTATGCTCTGTCAACCTTGAATGGAGCACATTCCTCTATCTAAGTCGGCATAATGGGCATTTATATATGGTCCAGTCATCTCAAGAACCACATTCTAGCTGAACATCAGACGGAATGGATACCACAGTATATATATTTGCAACCGCGATATAAATCGATACGATATCAATAACTTGCGACAGTCATATCTTACGAAATATAGAGAGAAACAATTCTATCAAATAATCTTAATTCTCTATATATAATATTAGTCATAATACTAAATTAAATTATTTTTTAATATTAATAACTGTAATACAAACGACCATAACAAATTCACAATATTTACAATGATTAGAAGAAAAACTCCTCTACGTACTGCCATCGGAAAAATAAATAAAAGCCACCACACCCCTATCTGAACGAACAATTAAAAATTAACACTCGACATTCCACAACACGGGGCGAATGTACCCCCGAGTGTTAACGTCCGACCCCGACCTAGATCGACCCCGCCCCTGAATCTCGACAAGAGATCTGAAATAGATGAATCCAAATATAAATAAACTAGATCGTCCCCTGATGCGATTAAAATAACTTTATTAGCAATGGTATGAACAATTCTGACACACCACTTCCCGTGGACGTCTCGAGAGACGACTGAAAAAGGCGGAAGTTAAAGCGTAACCCCATAACAATCCTTTATACAGCTATAAATAACGTCGGGTCCAATTATTATGGTATAATCTAGAAAATCGCAATTTTACTGCTTATTGTGAAACAGAATTTGCGTAGATTCTTCATTGTTGTATTCAGTATATTAGAAACTATCGAAAAAAATTTAATTAAAAACAAAAAAAAAACGATAATTATCAGGATATTAATAGGACCAGCGATAAATATTTTCTAATACTTCTGTTATGAATTGTATAATGGTCGGTGACTACCTCTTTGTCTGGCAGTCGTTAGCAAGCTCGATAAATGATCACACTCAAGAAGGACTTCTATTTCCACAACTACGACATACACATCAACTTCATGACCATGTGTGTTAATTTTTTTATTTTATATTTTTAATTATAATAATTATTTTTAATTATAAACTATTGACCGGAATTATTAAAATAAGCACTTTTTATTTCAGGAAAAAACGATTTGGGTAGCGCTCGTAGTAGATAGTAAGTATACACTGTACACTATTTAAACGTAATCTGCCTCATTAATGTTTCTTCTGAGCAAACGATTCCTTTATTCGAATATAGATACAGCAATACCTACCTTCATTAGTAACCCGCGTTTGTGAAAACACACTCGACGGAAGTAAATTTTCTCGTTCGTACAAACTCGTAGCAAGGTTGCTGGTAAATATTTATGGAAATCGAATTGAATATGAAAACGTAGATCGGTTTTAAATCAAAACAAAAGATAAAGCCGCCCATCATGGCAAATCGTAATACTTAGTAGAATATTAAATTTAAGAAAAAAAAAACAAAAGCATAATAGTAATTTTAAAATCAAATTCCATTTAAACGATCGTCATTCTTTTATAAATTAACAAATATTGTTGCAATTGTTTTTGAAAAATGTAAGAAACTTCTGATAAGATGTCGAGACATTTTTTGTAAATAGTACTGTGGGCTTATTACGAATTTTAGTCTGGCTTTCGAACAGAGTTCGCTTCAAGCGATTTGTATGGAAATTTGAGCAACGCCACCGCGTGCGGATTTGGAACTACAATATTTTAGATACTTTTTGTTAATTTTCGAACGTCTCGATCTTTCGTTCATTTGATAGATTGCTGGTGCTCGTTAATCGTTAGTAAAAATTCATGATCCCGATTGCTAACAGATCCGTTTTACTTGTGACAGCTTGATTCGAAAGCCAGACTAAATTCGTGATAAGCCCACTGGCGCCGTCTAATTCTGATATTAAGACTATCTCTATGTGTACACCATCCAAGTAAGTATACTTCTACAATGTACAGAAAGTACTTACTACGTCTTGAAAAAGTTCAGATACAACATAGTACAGTAAAAAGTTAAAAATAGCACAAAAAATCGTACCACCATTAATTAATAACAAACGTGAGCGTATTCATTTAAAGTTATAATAGACCCAACCTCACTAACTACGCATTTATGACGTAAATGTTATTATGTACTTAAAATATATCTAATTAGTACTCATGACTCGACCGATATACTGTTCTTGTTTAATAATAATGTAAACTTTTTAAGAAATCGATAGTAAGAGCTAGTAAAACTCATGTTTAAATTCGTCTCAATAAGCTAAAGCCGCGTCTCCTGCTCCTGTTTCTTCCAAACATTAGACAAAAACATCAAATCATTGGGGCGTGGCCGTACACATTTTTGTATTCATACACAATGTTTTTTGTTTTCCGTGGTCGACGGAAATCAAAAACATTGTGTAGGCCACGCCCCAATGTTTCAATGTTTTTGTGTAATGTTTGGAAGAAACAGGAGCAGGAGACTCGGCTTAACTTAAACATCGTACGAAGCACAAGTAAATAATAATTTTTATTTATTTATTATTCAGGAATATAACAAATATGGTTTTAGATGATCCCACGCTAGACAATGCCTATCACGTGGGACATAGTATTTAGTAGTATATATACTATATATATATAAGCATAAAAACTGCAATCTTAATACATATATCTATATATAAAATATCAACACTTATTATTAGCACAGTACATGTTGCGTGTTGCAATAACGCTAAAAATATCTAAACAAATTAGGTAGCGCCTATTTCTGACAATAGTTACTACCCTCGTGCGGACATCGCGTGACCTTTCCCAAAGAGTCGCCTTTATTATACAAAAGTTGCGTAACAATTTGCTATGATTGCAAAATAAATACGCAATCTTGCAATTGTACTCTTGAACATTGCACAATATTAACCCTGAAAAACTCCTTAAATCGGGCGCGGTGTGCTTCACGGGCTCAATTAACAAAATTGATAATTAATTTTTTTCTAATTAAATCTAATATGAAAATCAAAATCAATCTTTTTTATTGGAATTTTTAGAAATAAATTTTATACAAATGCAATGGATTTTTTTTTCCTCCTTTAAATCAGACTAAAAACTAAAAGACTTCATAGAATCTATAATTGAGGTGCCTGTGAGATCGGCCGACGGAGGGTTAAGCTAGAGTGCGGTCCATAAGCTGAAACAGATGCCACTGCAAGAAATGTCTGCAGACAGCATTGACATGTAAAATCAATACACTGTACCTACAATAAAAAAGCGTAGTTTTAAGGTATATCGTTGTTATTATTATAAAGTAGTAGATTATACAGGTAACCCTCCCACGTATCAAAAGATCGGATAATTTAACCCTAAAACTACCAGCCGGTCTATATGACCGGATGACTTGTGCTTGCATAATATTAAATATAATTCAATAAAATTATTGCAGAATTGTAAACAACAGAATCGTTTACAAAAAATAATGAGTAAGGTTTTACATGAACGTCTTGTGAAGAATTTTTGAAACCCGTCATATTGACCGGTTGGTAGTGTTAAAAATAATGCAAATAAGTATTTTTACCACATTCATATTCTAGCAAAAGAAGACATATGTGCCTATAGTTTTGACACGATTCTGTTGTATATCAAACTGAAGGTATAAATGAAATTTATAATCATATAAAAGTTCACAGTTTTTAAGGTCACTGAAAATTCCATTCAGGTTAATTGAGGTAATTTCAGCGCATTGCAGCAGACAATTGCGACTATCGTTATTTTATTTTTATAGCCGGATTTATGCTAAATTTTATTATATTCCAACATCTACCTTACCCGCTACTAACACTATCTCTCCTATAATAAATTGCTTATCTGAAAGAAAATACTTTTATTCATAAGATCGTCAATTGCTTTAAGTTTGTTTATCCATTTGTAATATATTCTGTTTTGAAGCAATAAAGCAGCCATTCTCAAAGTGTGTTCCGTGGAACCCTAGGGCTAAAATACTGCAAAAAATACCTACCAATACGTAATATTACATTGCAATATGATTATTCATAAATACATATAAATCAGTTTTTTATAATTATATTAAGGCTTTTTTCTTCGCCAAAAAAGTTTGAGAACCGCTGCAATAAAGGATTTATTATTATTATATCTACAACCCGAACCAAGAACTGTATACAAAAATTGTCATTATCAACGTATTATATTAGTCATAAAAAAGAGGATGTGCATACGAAGCAGAGTTTAATTTTGGAAAACAAATCAGGGAGAATGAGTGGTCGAACAGTGACTGTACGAAGAAACGATGACTCGACAATTGGCAGTGATCGGACGAAACCGGGATGACTGTGCACTGAATTCTTATCTAAAAGATTCGACATTTTTATTATAACATTGATAGTTTTAACGTATTCAAAAAAAAAAAATTTCTAATAAACAAGTTCTCCAATTCAAAAAAAATATTAGAACAGAATTTAAAAAAAAACAATCCATATTCCATTTACACATACAGTAATAAAAGAGATACATAAATAATATCTGATGTGGGTGCAAAACGTCAGTTTCTACTTCACCTACTGAGGTAAGTTGTTCCAGAGGCATGACGCGACGACTAACAAGGAGTTGGGAAGAAATTTAGTAGAACAGAAAGGAGTTTATAAATGCAATTATTATTATTATTACATACGCAATGCACCAATCGTACCTATACGTACAAGTTGCGTGACATTCGCCTGCCCACATGCAAAACGTGCCTACCATACGGCTGCTATAATCTCCGAAGAGTGCCTCCACGTGACGTCACAACATGAAACCGTAGAGCGAATCAATTAGCTAATGTTAAATGGTTTTCAACATTTTTTTGAATATATAAATAACGATGAAGTAAAACATAGAGAAGACAGATATATCGCCGGGTCCTATTAAATCTACATAATCGGAACTAACAATTCGCAATTTTCGTTTTTATAGCTTCAAAATATAATTCTCCATCTTGCATTAAAAAAAGAACAAAGAATCAACACAAACAAACTATGCACAATAACAACTTGAAATGGCTTTCCAGTAAAATTACGACTTTGTATATACCATCCTATTAATAGAGGGACCCGACTATAATATACTAGCGGTCCGGTACGTGCTTCGCTACGTATAAAGTGAAATATTAAAAAATAATAATTTGAACATCAAATTCATACATCAAATGGCATGAATGACATGAAAAGTTTCAATTACTGTCAACACTGAAAATAGTTTCAATTTGACAGCACAATCCGCCATTTATTGAATTAATTTGTTACAAAAAATGTGATAAATGAAGAACCGCTCTACCGATTTTGTGCAAACTTCACATAAACCATCTACTACTAATAGTCCGAACAAAGCCTAAACATTTGGTTTGGATAGGTGAGCCCGTTCTTGAGTTATAAAATTACAACGAAAAGTGCCATTGATTTTTATATATATAGATAACGCTAACCTATTTTAAAGGATTTCGATCTGGAGTAATTCGAGCAAAAACTAGACCATTTACAACCAATGATTAATTATCTAAAATGAAATGTCAATTATATACGTCGGCATAGTAGGAGCTTATTTTTTGTAAGTCTAGTTCTAATCAAATAATTTGTACAGATAACTGTAAACATTATCAACATTATATTGTCACTACATTTATCAAACAGAGCGTAAACGGAACACACAAATTGCATGATGTTTTAAATTTCGAATTACACAAAAATTGACTTAAAATTGCTGTGGATTGTAACGGAGTGAAACTTTGTACACATATTTTTGGAAGTACTAGAAGTAACATAGGATACTTTTTATTTAAAAAAATATATATTTTTTAGTATAGTTTCTAATTGACTATAATTTCAGCTGTTTGGAATTTATCTATATTTCTTTTTATTATCGTCTGTCATTTTTTTATATGCAGTATAAAACTATTTGAATTTTTGAAGTTAGGTGTAATTTTTGTGGTTAGACACCACTTCATTATTGTATGCGAGTGAAGACGCGGGTAAAAGCTAGTAAGAATATAAATAAGTAAAATACTCAATCACCTGACTCTAATTGCCAAGTTTCCAACAGACATTAAAGCGTGTAAAACTCTTTGTTCTTACAAAGCAAGCCGATTTCATTATACATCTAAGAGTTGACTCGATCGGCGTTACCTAACAATATTATTCATAAACAGACAGACACCTGTAACAATCTTAACAGACAGGGCACATATGACGCATAAATGTTCCCTATTATGTATACGGCAGTGGTTCCCAATGTTGACTGAACTCTTAGAAAAACAGGCGGTATATTGGCAATGCTCAGAGATTCCCTAGTAGCGAGTCGCGGAACTACTTAATGCCGTCTTAATATAATATGAATGAAGGACTGTTCTTTTAACAGATAGATATTACATTATTCGCTCGCGACCCATCAAACATAGTTTGGAAACCTCTGCATTTCAATATCCTTATATTAAATACTTTTATCATACGAAATCTAATCCAGGTGAGTCATAAATCGACAACTTCGAGTACCGAAAACAAAGTGCGTGATAAACACGAATACGTTATAAAAGAATCGATGAGTTACAGTTTATTAATAATATTGCGACTTGCGAGGGAGCACAAACAAAATCTCAGGTTAGGCCTGTTGCGTGATCGGTCGATGTTACTTTGAGTAACTATTCTATTTATTGGAGCACGCACATCGTCCAGCGAAAGTGCCTATATTTGTATAGAGTATATACCTATTGATTGCTTTGTCTGTTTTAACACTAGATTTACCAGCTTAAATATACCTATTTCTACCAAAACAAAAAAAAAAGTATATATCTGTTACAAATATATATAAAATAATATAAAGTTCATAAAACTAATTCTTCTGTTATAGATTAAAGAAGATTAAAGAAAATGTTAGATGCAGTAGGAATTTTAATTTGATCTTACAAGACCAGTCATTTTGACTGGTCTGGTAAATCTAGTGTTAATATAAACTTATATCTATAATACCAAAAAATAATTCGTAATATACCCACGCAGTTAAAATTGCGCTTGTCCATAAATACAAAAAAAAACATAGTATCAAAATATTGTTATATCTTTAAAAAAAAAAAGAAAAAAGTAAGAAAGAAATCATTTTCAATATTACAAAAAAAAATTGCTCAACATTTGAAACTAGACATCCACAAAGTATACAACAGCTATTTCTACTACGATAACAAAACAATCGGGTGCTGCGGGTCAGTGGCTTTGTTTGACATAAACCAGGTGTTACCATCGATTCAATTCCACTAATTTGTAAAAATAAACACTCTACTTTTATGTGTATTTTATGTACAGTTGCTCTAGTATAGGTACAGTCAGAGCACAAATTTATTATATTTATATTTTAGTTATTACGTATTTGTGACCAGAGGCGGCTTTACACATAGTGCAGGGTGTACACTGTACACCGCATTAGAGGGTGTCGAGCGGTTCCTCTATTCCACACAATAATTACTTGTTTTAATATGAAACCAACCTATCCCTTTATCACCTTGAGCATGCCGTCCTAATTTCATTTAGTTTATATATTAGTACTCCTTTTTATAATATATACTCATAATGTAATTTTGTAGGCTTTATAAATGAATAAAACCTTAAAAGGAACTAGAGAGCGTCAGGGTATTAATTGCCCACGGGTGCTACATAGGCTAGAGCCGCCTCTGTTTGTGACATCTTAAACCTTGCGAAGACATGACAATACTTCTCTTTGAAGAGAGCTGTGATCGGTTTTACATTTCTTTTCGTCGTTAACTGCTACCACTTGTCTTACCTAAAAGAAAATAAAACATGTATTAATAAATAAGTCTGATTGATAATCAATTATCCGAATAACGAAGTGAGTCCGTAATAAAACTACATATATTATCACAATATACTTTAATAGCAGGTAGTATAAAAACACACACACAATACAAACTACCTCGTAAATCAAATTAAAACACTTCAACGACACAAAACAATGATGCCTTTATCATTTCAATAAATTCAATAGTTATTATATTATTGTATTGCATTGTTTCGGTTATAAACTAAGAATTAGATTGTATTATAGACGTAATTTGTTCCATCGCCAATAACACCAACAATTCGACCCATACACCCGAAACAGAAAAACACATTACTAACTCCATGGTAGGCTCCAATAGAGCAAACAGTGGGCTTATCACGAGTTTTAGTCTGGCTTTCGAAACGAGTTCGCTTCAAGCGATTTGTATGGAAATTTGAGCAGCGCCACCGCGTGCGGATTTGGAACTACAATATTTTAGATACTTTTTGTTAG